>LIAE01006473.1:2751-15464 GCA_002287525.1 Diploscapter pachys | reverse complement strand
ATAGGGGAAAAGCTCGAGAGAGTAATATAATATAGGAGAGAAATAGAATGCAAATCAAGCGGGGGAGAGTGGAAAGGGATAATGAGAATCTGAGAGACGGAAAAAGAAACAGACGCGCGCATGCCTGAAGCAAGAAGCAAGAATGGAGTGAAAATGAGTCGGAGGCCGGCAGAAGGAAAGAATGTGCAGAACAGAAGTGCCCAGTAAGTAAGAGAGTCGCCTTTAACGGGGAGGGAAGTGGAGAAATCTCCGAATTTCCAGCCCAAAATCGCATTATCCTAGCGTTCGAGTAATTAGATGAGAGCATTCCTAGAAATATCAAAATTCACGTGGAGGAAAATTCCAGTTTTTGGCTGGAAACTCAATGTTTTAGGAAAAACGCGAAATTTTTGACGAATAACGAGGTTTTGAGAGATTTATGTAAAGTGTAGCATGCAAAATTCCTGAGCATTATATGAAGCCAAACGACCTCTACGCATTTCCTCTTTCCACAGCGATTTTCATTGTGGAATCGAAAGCCACACGAGCCGAAAGGCGGGTCCTAAAATGCGAACGCGCGCAGCAGTGGCTTTTGCCTTGGAAGCGGTCGAGCCGAAAATGAGAAAACAGCTCGAGAAAAGGCCAAGTGGAAAAGGGGATATCGATTCCGTCGGGGCGAATTTTACACGAACCGAGAAAAAATTCGTTCAAGTGTAAATATCTAATATCCACGTTCCTGTTGAAAACTATACTTTTGCACTTTAGAAGCGCGATTTTCGGAAATGAGTTCGAGTTTCAACCCTCAAATCAGAATTGCTCAGAAAGAGATTTCTGAGATAGGAGAAATGGTAAGAAGATACGACTGTTGAACTGAGACGATTGGCGATTCTATGAAAAGATAGAATTTCTTAGTTCTCAAATCATAACCCTTTCGAAATGACCAATTCTAATGTGTTGTTGAGACGTGCGTTCTAAATATCCTTCCTTCTTCGTAGGAGCCAATGCCCATAGCAATTTGGGTCAGGTCTTCATAAATCTGGCGAACTTATGGAGAATGGGAGAGGAGTAGAAGGAAGTGCATGATAGACGCCGGACATGATCAAGTTGACAGGCTGCTGGGGCCGGGAGGAAAATGGCCTGCGGGCATTGGGGAGAAAATTATAGACCCCAGAGAAATGGACGGAGATCAATCACAAAAATCGCGAGAGGATGCAAATGAGCTGTGAATTTTCACGAGGGAGAGATTAGGTAATGAGTAAGTGCGCGAGAGGAAGGGAGAATTGATATCCAAGCACAACGCATCTGCCACATCCAGATGCTATCCAAAAGCGCCTACACCCAAAATGGGTATAACGAAGAAAGAGCACTGATTTACCGGAGACATAAAGAAATGATGAATATACGATGAAGAGGATTCAAGTATACGCAAAAATCTGCAGGACATATGTAGGCCTGTCACTTACAGAGATGAAGAGCCTAAACGGAGATTAACATAATGAAACAAGGAAGGACAGATAATGAGTGGAATTAGACGATATATGAGGATTTAGGAGGACATATCCCGAACCACATTACATATGTTCTCATTAGCACTTCATAGAAATGACTAATTCATAGAATACTCGTTTAATTTTTCGAAAAGAACTCCCAACTTGGAAAATACCCATGAAAAGTGAATTTATAATTTTCGTTTCACGATACGACACTCGCCTACCCATTAGTTTTTCTTCTTCCCCTTCATCTAAAATTTCAAAATTCGATAACTAACCATCTTCATTAGTGCGAAATTCTCGTGCTTGACTGTATTCAGCCCAACTATCGTCGACTTTGGCGGCCACAACTACTTCATACAAAGTGTAGGGCATAAGATAGGTCAAATTGGCATGCGTATCCTTGGTTTCGATTGTAGCCCATGGTCGTGAGGGTTCCGAATCCTTCGTATTTTGTCGTCGTTCTTGCTCTTCGGAAGAACCAACGTCGTCATTTTTCTTCGGCTTCATAAGCTTTTCGCAGTACTTGACACGATACATCACAACACTAAACTCGGAAGACATGTTCCAGAATATGTGCAATGACTTGGACGTTGATTCGAATTTTGGTAGGATAGAAGGAGCTGAAAATGCGAAACTATGATACGACACAACATTTATTCATTCCGATAGTGCTGGAAATAAATTTCGAACAAAGGCTTACTTGGTGATGGAGTCTTCTCGTGGGCGAGTTCGGTGAATTCGCCTTGACCGCGAGAAGTGTATGCAGCAACACTAGAATTATCCAAATTGTGCTCAAGTTATCATCTTTGTGATATTACCGAAATGAATAGGGAGTATCGGGGTTCAGTGCTGTCACAGTGTGTTTCTCGTGAGGCGACGTCAGAGTTATTTCCCTCACATCATCAGAAGTGCTGTAGCTGATCACATAGCCGGAAATTGGCACGGAAAACAACGGTTTCTCCCAGGTCAGAGCGATTCTTTTGGCATCCAGAGCCTTGGCGCTCAACCCAGGCGGTTGTCCAGGCACTAAACGGGAAAATTTGTTGATGGAAGATTTCTGAGTTGAATGGTTTGACTTACATCCAGGGATAGTTTGCACAGTAACGACCTGACTCAACGGACTCGTTCCCTTCGAGTTGACTGCTTGCACTCGGATGTAGTATTTGGTGTCGATTTCCAACTCCGAAATCGTTGCAAGAAGTTCATCAGCTTTCGTGGTCAACTAAAATTTTATTTGTTGAACAACTCTATAAAATTCAGATTAAAAACAATTCTTTACGTCTTAGATTTTGATATTTAAGAAGAAAAAACTAAATTCACCAGTTTCCACTCTTCAATCGGCAAGTCCCTCGACCCATTCGTGTAATAAACATTGTACGAAGTGACAACTCCGTTGGGTCTTTCACTCGGCGACCACTTGACTAGTAACGAGTCTCTGCAAGAATCGGCCTAATTGTGACGAGACAAGTTTCAAGGACATTGGATAATTTGCATAGTTCGATCACAATTCTGATAAGTACCTGCTAAGACTTCGAGCCTGAGGCTTTATCGGCGGACTTTGCGGCTTCTGCTCATCGGTCTGTGCTTCGATGACCATCGACGCTTCTCCCACACCAACCTCGACTTCTGCAGCAACGGTAAACTCGTATTGCTAAAGTTGGGATCATTGAATTTTATTATTTTCGCAATTTCTCACCTGGAATGGTTCGAGGCCATCAATGTTTAGCTTTGTATCCGGACTCTTGACCTCAATCCACTTTTTCGATTCACCATATCTGAAATTCGATGTTGTTGCTATTTTTAAGAGATAGATGGATATTTCACTTCAAACAAGCTTTTCCAAAGCCAAAATCACACCTTGCCACGGCATCCGGAGAGTCGGAGATTGATGCATCGAAGTTTCCCCTTCAAACAAAAGTCATTCAATCAAATTGTTTGCAAACTCCGTAGGTTATCAACTTCAGTCAGATAGTTAGACAATGCGGAACCATGCACAAAAGTTTAGAATTGAGAACTTACCTTTGTCGGTACTTCACGACGTAATTTAGGATAGGTTGGTCGAATTTGGGTGGTTTCCATGTGACGGTCAATCCGGTCGAAGTTATTCCGGTGATTTTTACGTCTTTCGGGGGAGTCGGAAGGGCTAAAGATACGACGAGGATAAAATGGACTCTACATCTGGACTTTATGTTCTGATCGGCGACTGACCACCACATGAGCTGTGAGAATAGTATGAACTTACGCAATACTAGGATGTGAGTGGTAGCTTCTATGTTTCCTAGAGGACTGACGGCAACGCAGGTGAAGTTGTCAGAGTGTTCGACGTTTGTCAGAGTTAGCAAATTTTTGCCGATTGGGGCACTAATGGAATCGTCGAGGTTCACTAAAAATAGCGCTTATCAGTAGTTTTCTTTTACAATTCGTGAAATGTTCATGCAGGCCCTTTCCTTTCATCGACGTTACTTTATTACAGAACTGGTTGACTTTTGTAAAAAAAAAGCGGAAAAGGTTCTATTTGAATGTTCGATAATTAGTAGTCACCTGTTTGTCCAGGCTTCCTCCAGAATACTCTCGGCATGGGATAACCCACAGCGACGCATGTCAAATTGATCGAACCTCCTTGCGCTACTCGGTACAACTTCTCTAGCTTATAAGAGAAATAAGGTGGGACTCGACGGACTAAAATTAGTAATTTTTTGTGTAAACTAAAATTTTTTGAAGATTTACCTAAATGCCCTTTACTATCTATATGATTTGATGCATTATTTGGATCTAGTGTTGAGAAAATATCCAGGGGCACTGTATTGAACAGAAATTGTCCAGTAAAATATGGGAAAAGTGAAATAAGAAGAGGAAAGGTTAGGTGGTTGCGCATTAGAGCATTATTCTGAAATTCAGAGTTCGGAGTTTAGAAATAGCGAAAATCAACGGAATGAGGAAATCTATGAATAGCGTCAATCTGTCTAGGAGTAGTAGAAGCCATTGGCCAAAAATGATAAATCTGTCAGCTCGGCTAACATTTGGCGGATATGAGATAGACTGGGAAGGCACAAAAAGAGAAATTAGCATAAAAGAGATCATCGTTGTAAGAATGGCTCATTGCGTAATCAAAAAAGTATGTAGGGGACATAAAAAGGACATAGACTAAGAAAAAATGAGAGATAGAGGAAGGAGGAAGAGAAAAGTTCTCTGCCAAAGCATCTGGACGAGGGCAAATTACATCAGAAAACGGACAATAGATGGACACAAACAGAGAGAATGATCAATCAAAGGGGAATTGTGGAGAGTCGGAGAGAGCCGAGGAAGATATCAGAGAATAAGGAAGATGCGGCTAACATAGAAATGTAGAGGAATTCATAGCAAATGAGCCGGATGCAGAAAAATTGGCGCATCAATTTCGACAAATTTTTGGACAGAGTAGATTCTTGGTGAGAGAGTAATTGGTGAAAATTTTTAGAAAAGCGCAATGGCAGTGAAGGTTTTTCTTCTATGCCAAGACAAATTTCATACAATGTAACATCTGACAGCATAGAGATCCAGAAGGAGATACGAAAAATTAAAGAACCGCACCAAATGAGAGGAAGGGTGGCCATAAAACCGGGGAAAACTGCGGTCGCGCAACGCATCTAATGAAACTTACAGCTCATCCACATGCTATGCTCTCTGTCCTCTCTCATGAATTGGCCTCCTCCCTGCTTCGGTTATTGCCTTACCGATCCCACCCCACTGCTGTTGTCTGGCAGCTGGCAGATAACAAGCAGTATAAAGCTGCGCGCCCTGCCTTCCTTTCCCTCAGGGGTGAACGTCCTCGAATTAGGCTAACGACGAGGAGAATACTAATTGAATCAAGTAAAAGATCAGTTACGACGCTGAGAATATGCCTGATAGTGTCTAAGAAGAGCTGCACGAAAAAGTATGAATAGACTAATCAGGGAAAGCGTTTTGCGAAAGGGCATTTAGGTAAGGGGAAGGTATGAAATATCGACTTACCTTTGACATAGAGGTTCGCCTGCTTCGAATGAGAAACTCCGTGAATGTTTCTGGCAATGCACTCGTAAATTCCCTGGTCTTCTTCTCGGGCGTGTTGAATCATCAAAGCGCCAGGATTTCCTATGGTTGAAACAGAATACCGACTATCAGCCCGCATATCCAGTGGGATCGAGTCCCGCAGCCATAAAACCTTCGGTCGGGGATCACCGCTGACCTAAAACTCATCTAGTATTCATCAATTTCAAGAACTCGTTCCTACTCGGCACGAGACATATGCCGTCTTGCCATTTTCGATAGTGCGCAATGCGGGGTGCACGACTATTTGAGGAAACCCTTCCGGCCGAGTGTCCTTCTTCAGAACTAGCAAAGTTGCTTCGGCAAAGACAGGATGCCCAACGCCGTTGTCAGCGTGGCAAGAGATGACCGTTCCATTGTCTTCGAGTTGGACCGGATCGAGTCGAAGTGTGGAGATGCCATATGACTTGGAGATTATAGTCAATCTGTACAAACCGAGTCTTCTTTACGACAAAAATCAGAACTACCTTTGATTTTCGGTATCCGCTGTCTTTCCGTTGATATTCCATTGAATTGGAGGAAGTGGGTTCCCATCCGCTCGACAGAAGAAAGCTACCTTCGACCCAAATTCCACGGCAGACGAGTCTGGTCGCACCACGAGTCTTGCCGAGTCTAAAATAATAGATTCAATAGAGAATTGTGTGTAAAATCTCGGTATTCTGTGGATTTTTATGAAGATTTAAAATTATATGGTCAACTTTCGATCAAACTTACACGCAAGAGATTGAATATAACTCTGATAAGTGTCTGCAAATAGATAGTGAATAAGTTAGCACATCGAATAAGTGATAGAATATCACCAAACCTCTACATTTTGTGTCAAGAAACTTACCATCAATTGCAGTTGCTATCTGTACGGTCAGAAGAAAGGCTGTGATTGTTTGGACGAGATGCCGTTTCTTAGGCATCGTCTTTTACTTCGTACCGCATTCAATGCTTAACACTAACTAATTATCCATCAGTACTTTATTTTGACTATCATTGAGAATTTGGTGATACACTAAGAATTTAGATGAATGTTTTGGAGTTGTTGTTGTTGTTCACTAATGCCACCTTGAAATTAGTGACAGTTTAGGCGAATTTGGATAAAAAAGTCCGAAAATAGCCTGGACATAGTGAGGGGACGGAAATGGGGGAGGAGGCTCTGAGGTCCTGAAACATGATACTACTACATAACGGCGCATCGACACGATCTTATGAGGCTCGCATTGATGAAATAGCACGCGATAATAAGATGCCGCAGAGAAAAATGAAGATATGAAATATGAAAAGTCCAAAATGACCAAGCATAATGTTTGTATACTAAAATAATATCTCAGAGCATCTATAAAACATATATCGAAGATATATGGATAAAAACTGGAGGAAGGAGGAAAACGACGGATCTGGTGGCTAAGATTAGAAGATAAACGCGGGCAAAAACCCCGTTCTCCGGGGAATTAAGGTGAGCCGCTGCTGCTGCTTCTGACAAGCAAAGTCTAAGAAGGAAATGTTAGCGATAAGTGTAAATTTGGTTTTGATATTGGTTCGTTCAATAGTTCTCTGAAAGACTAAAATTAGCGTAGTGGTCAAAGATAGTTCAAAAATAGTTTGAAACTAGGGAAATTTTTCGAAATTTAAAATTTGTATATAAAGCAGCTTTTTTCGTCGAGCAGGACGAACTATACAGAGAACAGAGAGTTCATATGCGCGGGCTATGAACGGGAAACGAAGTTATGCAGAAGGTAAAGGATAAGGCTAAGGAGGTAAAGCACGGATATGCGCTGCAGAGTTGTTGTGACCCAATCAGTCCAAAGCTAAGCGAAGAAAGATTGAAGCAGTTTATGGAATATTAGAAGCTCACCACAGAGCTATGCAACTTCCATCAACCCTAATAATAAACGAGGTTAGCCACCCGGACGAAGAAATAGAATGAGAGAGCAGTGGAAAGACGAGAATAAACCCTAGTAATATGTGCTGGAAGGCAAACAATAGATCGAGTCAGACGCGACGAAAACTTCTAGGGGCAAAAAACGAGTATTGTGCGTAAATTCATCGTCAATACATTAACACAGCAGCGAGAAACGACTTGAAATCACTCACTCCCCCCTCACAGGTAAAGACGCATTTGTCTGCTGTTGCAGTGATTAAGCATATCTCAATGCATATTAAAGAGCCATTTCACAGCGACTCTTGGAAGTGTTTGGTATCGAGGAAATGCGCAGAGGTTTTCCACCATCAAGGAATTCATTCAGAAAGGCGTTTCGATGATTTCATAAAAGCGGAATAAATTTGCATTTAGGAAGAATAAAGATAGGTGCGATAAAGAGCAGGGTAAAACGCGAGAGAAACCCAGAAGCATTAGGCTCTCTCAAATCCCCAGTCATTTGTCATTATATGCGCGCACATGCGCTCCCCAGGAGGTAGAATAGAAGGCTCGTTCGTCTGCGTTTAGCCCCCGGCCAAGAGCGCCCTTCGAATAGCGACTGGACAGCTCTAAGCCTGAGATATGAGCAAATTGAGATCCCCAACAGCTCTATGAGCTACGAAAAATTAGTGCTTTGCCCACATTAGCGTGAAATTGAAATGGGCGATATAGTTTTGATTCACTGAACTGAGGGGGAATAAACTATGCAGCTTTACTAAAGTTTCTTTTTCTTTTTTGAACAAATGTCAGAAATTCCTTGAATGTTTGAAAGATATCACAGATCTACAAGGCCTTGCAGAATTACTAGAAGTCTACTATTTTACGAAAAAAAAAACTAAAAAAGCAGACACTGCAATAGCAATTTGATTATAAACGATTTGGCGGCTCCTGCAGAGAATAATAAAACAAAAACGCTGCGGAATGTCAAACTTCTAATGCGAAAAGCTCTTGCTCGAAACGTGCGGCACAATGAAAGCGTTCGAGTGATTTATGCGACTGAAATTGTTGGATTTCAAGGAGGTAAATTTGTTTGATTGCAATTTGAGAGTCGAGGGTTGAAAATCCTACTATCGGCTTGGTGAATAACTTAACGGAGAATAATTTAGCCTAGAAAAACAGGAAATGATGCTAAAAAGTAATGGAGTAATGAGGTAAGTTAGTTCATAACAAGTTGACGGGAATTCGTCGTTGGTAAATCGTCTGTGTGAGCGACTAAATTTAAGTGATCCTTAGGTGTTTTGTCGTTGCTTTTTACTGGCGGCGAAAGTGACTGGTTACCAGCGAAAAAGGCATTAGCAGCGAGACGCGCGAGAATTATTCATAGAATCAGCGAGATAGCTGCGAAAGTGTACGAAGATTGAGGAGGGTCTGAGATGGAAGCACATGAAAAATTGGAATCAACACAAAACCACCTGTGTTCTTAGTTGTCGGAGCAAATGCAATTTGAGATTTTCGTATTGAAAGGCGAGCTGTAAACAAACTTAGTTGGAGACAATTTTTGCTGCACGCTGCATGTCAGCGGTTTTATATGTCGCAAAAGTGCAGTCTTACTATTAGAAGAAACTAGCACCAACCGCATGGATTAAGATTTCTATCCATTTAGCGAGCGTGTATGTAAAAATAGGCTGTGGTTTGATTCAATGTGCAGTGAATAGTAAAGTTGTAATCCTTTTAAAATGGTGGCGAGTAACTACGTATCATCGAATCACAAGAACGCCCTCATCATATAGCATTTTTGCGCGTCGTTGAAAGTTCATATCTCTATTCCTAGCCAAAGTTTTCGTTTACTATGCTCTACTATCAACGTGTCTACTCGATAAAATTTACGATCTGTGGCGAAAGAAAAGCGGATAACAAACGAGCCGCTTCTTACTATTAGAAGCGAATCGAGTGTCAGCAGGGGGCAATTCAACGGCTATGATTTGCGAGCTTGTTTAGTCCGGCCCGAAATCAACACATTTACCCATTTGACTAGACAACTTGTGAATAGGTGAAGCGACAGGTGCTAGGTAAAGGCACTACACTATTTGAAAAACTGCAAAGAAATCACCAAGTTCTCAATAATAGCTTTCAACTGATATCGCATAACGTAATGTGCTAAGATTATGACCAACCTGATTAGTGCAGATTGGAACGAGCTTTGATATTGCACTTGGGCGACATTATTCATTGTTCTCGCACCGTCATTCCCATTTCCTCGGGTTGGAGATTAATAATGCTATCGTGCAGATCTGGAAAAAAGTTATTGGATGTTGATAGTCCGAAAAATATAACGGAACGAAGAAATTCAATTAGTTTGAAATGGAGCAATAATGTGTGTCGATCTGGGTGTTCGTTTTTTGTTGTATAGCCTCGAGAAATAATGGAATGGGTCGTGCGGATTGGTTGTGTGATTCGAAACAAGCCGGAGGAGAATCTTGTGGCCAGTGAGTTGAAATGATAAATTGACACCAAACGGTTGTTGCCGCGAGGCAGAGTGGGCAAACTTTGAAGAGACAAAAAACGGGTGGAGAAGATAAAGAGAATGAAGTTTGGTAGTGGACAAGAGAAAACATAATGATGAATTGCGGCAAGATTTGTGAGGATCGACGTTGAAAAAATAACGCGCGAAATTGAGAGCGAGAGAGAGCCTTGGAGAGTCAGAATTCTGCTGAGCAGTGTTTCAACAAAATCGGAAGCTCCTGTTTCCCCCGTAAAACTCCACACGCTTTGCATAAGGTTGTCCGTGAAAGAAAGTCAAAGCACGGCACCCTCAAATTGGATAGAGTTGCTGGACAGAAAATGAACATATGCAAAATGGAGGCTGCTTTCATTCGAGGAGAAGTCATAACGTTGAATTACGTGCAAACTTTGTGGTAGAGAATTTGTAGTAACGATCGAATTTTTCCAAAGAGTATAAAAATGAATGAAATGAACTTTTCTTTCGAAATGTGTCCATTATTTTTGCGAAGAGAAAGCAAAAATGCTGGTGTGAGAATAAAAAGAAGTGCCAGAATTTTTAAGCGAAGTGAGCACACGTTGTTGTGTCCACTACTAGGGCTTCAAACAATGAAAAGAGCTAGGAGTCCTTTCGGCTATTCTTATGAAAAAAGCGAGGAGCAGAGATTTTGAAGAGGAGAATTTATAGAAATGATTCATTTGAATCAAAATAGTTTACAAACGTCCATTGTTTCGGAAGAAAAAGTAGCTGGACTTGAAAAATACGGAAGAATGAATCGCGCGATTTTGGATTTGGAGTCTGCGCGAAGGAGGGTTGCATCGTGAGACATCCATAATGAGATAGAGCAAGTTTGGCAAAAACTCGATTGCGGGACTGAAAGAGATGAAGTGTTGGTCAAGCTCTGCGAAAGAGTTCCTCATTGTAGTAAAATTTTAGAATTCGATTGAAGGCCAGTTTAACTTTGAAAGTTTCAGTAAAGTCGAGCAAAAACTAGGCGATTGGCATAATTGGTCATTTTGGGTCCATTTGAAAATTCTAAGTGAAGTGTCAAGAAAATTGACGTGATTCAGCAGGAGCGCAGAGGAGCTTTCTCTAGCTGTGTCGCCATTTCGAAGTAAAGTGTGAAAGAATGCGCGTTGGGTGTGGGGAGCGCGCGCGAGAGAAGCTAAGAAAACTTTGACAAAGGAAGGTCAATAGTAAGGGCGAAGCAAGGAAGAGAAGAATTGCCAGAATAGGAGAGGATAAGTCTGGCGGGCTATGGAAAATCCACACACGAAATCTGAATGAATTGCGGATGATGAGATTAACCGAGACAAGAGAAAATGAGAAGCTAGCAATTTTTCTGGCGCAATGGGAAGAGAAGAATAATGGTAGGCGCATAGGCAGAACGCATTTTGGAGGGCGAAAGATGGAGAAGTGGCAGAAATACTGGAAAGGAATTAGTGAGAGAGAGGGAGAGACGGATATGGCCAGAGGTGATGCCTATGAGATGCCATTATATGAGAGAAGAGGCAGGATTTGTGAGGTTCGGAAAATGAGCTGTCAGATCACGAACATGGAAATTGGTGAACATTTTTTTCGAATTTAGTTTGAGAAGGTTTTCCTTGGGAAGTTCATTCAGCAGTTTATAGACGAAAAACGATGAATTTTAGAGGTTCGCAACATAGATTCCTAGATAAAATCTCAGAAATTTTGAGGAAAACAGCAGCGATTCGCGTCCGAAATGAGTTGTTCTGTTGTACTACACTAATGAGTCTAGAGGGACAACGAAGGGGTACAGGGCCTTCGGGGGTAGAAGAGTACCAAATAAAAAGTTAGAAGCATATGGACGAGAGAAAGAGGAAAGAAAATACTGCGCTAACGGGGCACATAGTCTAACAGCGTACTGATCGGGTTACAAATCTGCGCATTCGGACATTCGGATGTAAATGTTGAGCTGAGAATAGAGAGTACGCGAAATATATCAATTATGACAAGAAAAGTTTTTTTTTTTCAAATTTTCCAACATATTTGAATTTTTAGCTCGTATAATTTTTGTTCAACTTTTACTATCTTGGATCAGATATTCTCAGAAGTGCATGCTGATTTTTTAAACTTAAAAAAATTGCCGAATGATCCAATACAGGTTATCTTCAAAGTGAAAAGAAAGTCAATCAATCGAAAGCCATATTGCTGTAAATTAACAGGATATGGATGGGGATGGATGAATGGATCTTGGAGAGATGTTTAAAGGATTTTATATAAACTACTTGAGGAGAAGGGTTCTGGTATGGGATAGAGGAGGAAATAGTGCGGAGAAAGGCGGAGATCCTACGAGGTCACTTGGCAGCTGACAGATAGGCGCGCATAAAACCGTTAGTGGGGCTGCTGCCCAAGTGAGAAGAAAGTCGGGACGATAAAAGGAAGATCGAGTCTATTCGACAACCTGAGCCTGCCAGAATCTCCGAGCAAGAATAGGAAGAATTGAGAGTCCAGACAGACTCAAGGGAGAGAGAGAGGATATGGGAAACAAAGATGCAGAAAATTGATATTCAGACGTTCGAAATTGCAAATTAGAAGAGAGCAGCCCGGTTATGAAAGCCCCTCTAGAGCATAAGCATTTCAAGGTCAGAGGCAATAAAACTGCCAATTTTGGTATGAAGCCATAACAATTGGCTCATTCGGAAATCTAAGTGTCAGAATTTGAAAAGATTGCACAAACGATAAAAATAGCCTGCAGTCACTATGATTCAGAAGATTCAGAGGAGATTTTCGCGAGCCGTCAAAACGTAGAACCAGATCGGAACCGAGATATGGCGAATTTCGATGTACGTAGTAGGATGGACTTGGA
>LIAE01006471.1:3070-67734 GCA_002287525.1 Diploscapter pachys | reverse complement strand
GAGAAGTCAACCGGATAACCTCCAGAAAATCAAATTTGTGATTTTTATTTTCAAAATCGTACCTTTTATTTTCTTGAGAGGCTATCCTCCGTTGTCTTCGATCCAAGTTTCATACCTGTTTCCCCGTTTAAAAAGTTTCCGATTTTTACTCCCAAGATTTATTCTAGTCCCAAATTTTGGGCGTAATTTTCAGAAACATTTCTAAATTCCACTGATCTGCTTCTCTTTCGTAACGTTTCTCTAGAAAACTTGTTTTTGTTTTTCAAAATTTATTTTTTTTTGCAAAAAATGTAATTGTTAAAAACGCACAAAATACCAGTTTTGTAAAATTCGCCTGGATTATTAAATTTTGAAATTTCACCATTTTGGGACTAAAATCCCATTTTGGTGGGCTCAAATTTGAAAATGTTGGGCGACTTTTACCAAGAAAAGCCCCTTTTTGTTGCCGTATCGTTAAGGACGAATTTCGGTGAATTTTCAGAGAAATCCGGATTTCGGAATTTTAAAAATCCGAAATTAATCCGCTCAAAAATTCGTGTACTTTTGGATTTCCTTCTTCTGATGTCGATGACGAAGCTTCGACATTTTCTAGAAAATGCCAGTTTTGACGTCGATGTCAGTTTTTTCTACCCCCTCTCGTTTTCTTTCCCCCCCAAAAACCCTACAAAATTCTTTTTTCAAATTCATTGTTGAACGACTTGTTTTGGAGTTTTTATTCAAGAAAATTTTCTTTGAGACAAAGAATAAAAAGTTTTAAAAATATGTTTATGTTTCAAAAGCTTTAGTCTGTTAGTGCAGTGTAGAAAATACCTCTGGAAATTAGCTCTTCTAACAGTTTTGAAAGACTAACGATTGCTGTAGCTGTTTCGAAATTTAAAAAATGTTATAATTCATCTTTCCAGAAAACCAATTCAGCAAAAGTGAATTTCTAGAATTTTCAAGTTCATTTTTCGAAAATTAAAATGTTGTATTTTTTCAGTCCAGTATGTCCGACATCGGATCACCGCAGCAACTTCTGTCGCTTAAAGGTATTTTTTATCTTTGAAAAATGAGAAATTTAAAAAAATTAAGAATGAAAAAACATTCAAATTAAGACATAAATTTAAAAATTTGAGTAATGCGCCTGGTCCGGCCTAAATTGATGCCTCCGAACGGTGGTTCCGGCCTGTCAACCGATCCTGCTGATCCATCCGGATTTTCACAGGTACGAAAACAATCAGTCTTTTAAAGGTGGCAACTTGGAAACCTTAAGCCATGCGAAGTAGTGTGAGAAAATAATCGTTTTCCCTACCATCCCTCGCCCTATTTCGCATGGCTTGAGATTTTCAAATAGCCTTAAAAGTAAAAATTATGTTCGTAAACAGACCTTTGAAATTGTTGGTTTTTGAATGGTCAAAAATGTCATATTTTGGGACTCCTCTTGAAAGTAGATTGTGTACGTTTCAGAGAAATGATTTATAAAAATGTGAAACTGGAGCTTGTTTCTTTAGTAATTTCCTCTTTTATAAATAATTAAAATAGGTTTACTGTTAGAAATATACTGTATCTTTAAAATTTATTTCAAGAATAAAAAAATAAGGATAGGAATGAGATCACTGTATTGTATCGGTCAAATGAAGTGATAGTTCGTGCGTTAAAGAGCGTCGCTGCGAGAAATGCGCGTCACGATTATGCGCAGAGAAAGGAGAGTCGGTGGGGGACAATAGAAAGAGTGATACACAATTTCCTGTCTCTCGCCTTTTCTCGCTATTTTTTTCAATACACGATTCTACACTTCGTCTAACCAGCACAATAGCGCAATACCGTATCCATCAAATTCCAGATGATTTCGGACGCGACACGGTCGCGCTGCGGCGATACGCGACTCGACCTGCCTGTTGGAGAGTTCCTCATCGCACCACAAATGTTCGAGTAAGAAAATGAGATTTATTTTCGAGAGAAAAATAAATTTTCTATAGGAAATCTTAAATTTGTTGAAGCTTATCGAATTTTGAAAATGAAAAAAATCCTTATTTTCTCTAACAATCTTTTGAAATTTTGAGATTTATCAACTCTTTTTTTCAAAATTCAAATTATCATTTCTTTCTATATAGAAAATATGGGTTTATAAAATATATTAAATACGACACGCTACTAAATAATATTTCTGTTATACGACGGCACGATCTTCAATAGATTTGAAACCGTCCATTCTTTCTTCATATTATAAAATCATGCCGTAATATAACAAAAATTTCGTGCCGTAGTGTGCCGGCGTGTCGTGAAATAGCGGTTGCCAGAAAATATTGAAATTTATCATCTTCATTTGAAAGAACTTTTTTATTTTAAATCAAATTAATTTTACTCAGTCAAATATACATAAAATTACCCTTCGTATTTTTAGAACAGTTTATTAAAAAAAGTTGAAGCATATGCAATTCTTTTCTTTCAATACTTTGTTTGAAATTTCGAAAGAACTACTTTCGAATCGAAACCACTATTTCTTGCATTTTCTATAATAGTTATGAAGTTTTTGATGAAACATCGAAAACTTAAAGATTGCGAATACTTTTGTCACAAACATTTAAAGTGGGTATCTATGTTCCGAAAGTGAGTAATTTTCTTCCAAACGCTATATTTCTCTTACTTACTTTCTCTCCCTCCCCTACGCTATTTCTCCTTTCTCTCGCTTTGAGGCAAAATTACTCATAGTCAAAATTTAGCTTAAACAACAAATTCAGAAACATCTACCTCGGAGAAACATTTACCTTCTACGTGACCTGTATCAATGAGACAACCGATCAGAAAACAACGGACGTCTGTGTCAAGGTTGGAGAAAAATTTTAAGAATATAAAAATAGGACTAAAAAATCTTGATTCTTTAACCTTTTAAATTTGGTCCCAGCATTTTTTTGTTCGGCAGAACATCAGTAAATTGAAGAAGATTATTTCCCTTTTTCTATTATTATATTTGGGATAAGTCTCACGCTCCGTATCTATAGAGATAGGCTTAAAAAGCGGGCAATGCATTGTTTCTACTCTTCTGAGGATTATTAAATCTAAAAATTCTTTCGGATAAAGTCGCTCTCATACCTTCTGCCAAAAAGTCATTTTTCAATACTCTTTCTAACTTGAATAATTAAAAAAACAGCAAATCTTCTCAAAATTTGAAATACTTCTCTTTTTGAATTTGAAATTTCCTAAAAATAGAAAGAATAATTGCTATTTAAGCTTTTCTCCTTTTAGTGCGAGCTCCAGACGAACAGCCAGCGAGTGCAGTTGCCATGCAACATCGACTCAGCGAGTCTGGGAGTAGGCGAGTCCACCGGGGAGGTCATCAGCCACGAGGTCAAGGAGATCGGGCAGCATATGTGAGTTTAAAAAAAAACTAGAAAAATTATTTTTGCCAAACCACTATATGGATTCTTCTTATTTATAACAAAAAGTTTAAACTCACCAAAAAATAATACATGTTTTAAATTTCTAGCCTGATATGCTCGGTGAGCTACAAGACGCCCCAAGAGGAGAAGATGTACTTTCGCAAGTTCTTCAAGTTTCCCGTCGCCAAGCCCATCGACGTCAAAACCAAATTCTACTCCGCTGAGGTAGGACTGATTTTTTCTGCAATTTTTTAAAGAAGGGCTGCCCTTTTAAAGTTTTGAAAGAAAAACGAATTGGGTGGAGTAGAAATGGTTTTTCTTGAAGAAGATATTTAAAAAAATATGTCCTGCTTAAAATTTTCCGTTGGAATTTTATGTTGTGTGAAACTTACTTAATATTTTTTGAAAAAAGAACCGAAGACTTGGAAATGACCCGTATTTTTAGGCTCTGGGGGCGATTTGTAAAATTTCACGGAGAATCCCAATACATTTAGTTACAAATCGCTCCAGACTTATTTTTGAAACCTACAGATGTTGTTTTGAGTGACTAATTTCTCCATTTTTGCATGTGAGGCCTCGGCTTTCTGTGATATGGAAATGGGCTATATTGCTGTGTTTAGGATTGTTCGGTAAGCTTCAGAAATGGAGTCGGTGGCGATTTGTACAGAAATTTACGAGGGTAATCTCAACAATTGGTACAAATCGTCCCCCACCCACAAAATCAAATTTTCCATCTGGCTTGTACTTTCGTTTAGTGTATGATTTTACTTGATTTAAAAACAGCGTTAAAAAATCTAGAAAGTGCCAAAATTTCAATAAAATTTTTCCGTCTAGAGTTTCCTAGATGTTTCAAAAATTTCAAATAATTATTCTAGAAAAAATGAAATAACTCGAACTTGCTAAATTTAAACATTTTCCAGAACGATGACGTCTTTCTGGAGGCCCAAATCGAGAACACCTCGGCCGCTCCGATGTTCCTCGAGAAAATCGAGCTCGAGTCCAGTCAAAACTACACCGTCACGCCGATTTTGCTGCCGTAAGTTTGAAAAGTGTAAAAAAAATAGATTTCTAAAACATCTATAACTTGAGCAATTCCCACCCTTCAACGAGTGTTGCTACGAAAGTCGAAAACTTTCATTTTTAGAAAATGAATATAAAACATTCAAAATTCCATTTTTCAATGAACGTTTGCTTTGAAGTGACTGAAATTTAGAATTCAAAAAAAAAATACGAGCAATAATGAATTCACGAACGAATGAATTGTTGATGACTTTAATCCTTGCTTGGATATTTTTCTTCGAAAATATCATTCTTGAAATTTAGCGGTTTTTGAAAAATTGAGTTTTTAGAGAGGACAATGAAATGCGTGGGTGCATGCTGAATCCGAAGGACGTTCGGCAATATTTGTTCGTTCTCTCACCAACCGACTCCCACCACCAGGCCGGGTAATTAGAATAATTTCGAGATAATTCGGGGAATTTGTATTTAATTGGGGTGAATAGAACTAATTAGCTTGAATTATCCCTCTGGGAAAATGGATTGAGTTTTGCAGTATTTGAGTCTAAATTCATGGAAAAGTTGAAGCATACGACTTAAAAAATGAATTTTCGAGACCATGAAAATGCTGGACTAAATAACTAGCTCTAGGATGCGAAAACTAAAACTTCGACTTCAAGCGAAAGTTACGAAAAATCGAAACATAGAAATTTTCAAAGTTTCAGGTACAAGGACATGACCACGATTGGAAAATTGGACATGTGCTGGCGGACAAGTATGGGCGAGCGGGGGCGGCTTCAGACCAGTCCGCTTCAAAGGATTGTAAGATTTTTTGTTTATTTTTTGGAATTAAAAAAAATCTTAACTTCTTAAAAGTAAAAGCAAAATTTCAAAAGAAAAATGATGAGGTTTTAAAAAATGCTTTTCTTAAAAATGTCCTAAATCTTGAATTTTCAGACCCCCGGTCACGGCGATATCCGCCTATTCATCGACAAAATGCCGGCCTGTGTCCGCGCGGCCGAGTGCTTCGAAATGTGCTGCAGGATCATGAATTGCACGTAAGCAATTTTTTGTTTTTTTTTTTCGGAATTTTGTAATATTTAGCACCATTTTTTGAAAAATATATTTTCCAATTTTGACCTTCTGTAGATGCGCCACCCACTTTGTTCTTTCCTCAACACTATTTCTTAGAAAAGAGTGAAAACTATAAGGGGCAAAGTTTTCAAAATTGAAAAATATGATACCTTTGAAAAGCAATTTTCAGAGACCGCCCCCTGGACCTGAAGCTGATGCTGGAATCGACTCAGGCCCTCATCTACTCGTGCCCTTCCGGAGTAGTTCTGGGACAGGTTGGTAAAAAGTAAAAACTCCTGACCCAATGATGGAGAGTTGCTTCAAAAATCGGCTAGCTTATTTTTTAAATTATCGATTTTTGCAGGTGGCTCCCAACACGAGCATTCCATTTTCCCTCCAGATCGTTCCAGTTCAAGCGGGCTTCATCTCGATTTCCGGAATCCGACTTTACGACTCTTTTCTGAAAAGGACCTACGAGAACGACGATGTGGCGCAGTTGTTCGTCTCCTGAAAACAAGGGTGCAAATTTGGGTATAGGTGAAAAGTTCGAGTCTCGGTGAAAGCAAGATTTTTATCATAAATCAAAATTTCATACACGTTTTTCACAAGCAAGCTTCTCACAATCGACCCGCAGAAAAATAGTGTGACGTATTGAGAGAGGAAAAGAGCATGTCTTCTTTTTCTCTCTCAGCATGATCGCTAGTTTTTCTGCGGGTCGAGTTTTGAGAAGTCTGCTTACAAGGTACAAAAAGTTCATATTTCTGTGAAATTTATCGTTTTTGTCGAAAATCAAATTTTGCAAGAAATTCCACTAAACTCGATGATTTTTAAAGAAATTGGAAGAGATATGTTTCAAGAAGATAGGAAAATGAGACCGAATTTTGGAGGTTTGATTCATTCGTTCACAATCTATAATTTATCTACTTGGCTGGAAAATTTGAAACATATCGCGAATTTATTCAGTTCGAAAGTCCATATAATTCATAAATTAAAAATGGTGAACTTTAAAAATTCGAATTTTCCGGGATCAATCACTTCAAAGCAAATATTAATTTATTGATTTTTTTTTCTAAATTATTTTGTTTTTATTTGTGCTATTCATTTCTGCCAAATTATCTTGTGGGTTTTCGAAAATCGATATTTGTAATGTAGAAATTGTGAAATTATCGATTTTTCCGTCATTGAGCTTCCTGTATATTTACAAACGGCGGCTGTACTTGTCACCGGATAGGGACAATAGATAATGTAGGAAAAGCGGAAAGTAAAAAGAAAGCACTATCAAATACAGCCGTCTGTAAATACAGGAGGCCTTGCCATTGTGATATGCGTTAGAATCTCGTCAAAAGTTGTTTTTCAAAAATTTATTTTATCTACCCGAAAATAAAATTGGGGTAGGATGACTGTAGCTTCTTTCTAATAACTGACAGTTTTCAAATACTGCCTTTCAAGAATTTTGAAGGGTTACCTTTATTGTTTTATGGAAATTTTTGGGTCTTTGGCCATGCCCCCTAAGATTCAAAAAAAGTTTTCTGCGTAGTTTTATAGCATTTGACACGTAATAGGCTGATTATCAAATTACCAAGGCAAATATCGAAAAATCTTATCATTTTCTCTGACTCCTTAGTTCTATGTTTTTCTTTTCTTTCCTTTCTAGAAGATCACACTTGCCAAATTGGGGCGTTATTACTTCTTTCCAATGACTTTTATGAAAACGTCATTTTTTCGGTTCCACTTTGGCCATTGGGGTTGGCTTGAAGTTTCCCAAAATTTTGAAGATCTTATTCAAAAATGTATTATTTTATCCGGTTACTCAGAAAGTATGCGTCATTTGTTTAAATTTTCCATAGAATTTGAGTTTGGTCGCAAGGGGCGTGGCTAATTTTGCAACAATTCTAATTTCTGCAATTCAGATGCATGACTGCCAATGACGATGGGGGATTCAGAAAGCGAGGCTACCACGACGAAAAATGACCCAAATTTGACGAACGGGGAAATGTGAGAATTTAAAAAGAAATTGAAAGATTAAAATAGTCGATTGTTTCAACACAATACAATTGATTTTCTAGTATTAAAATGAAATTTTTTTATTTGATCTTTGAAACATATTTTGAAAAATAAGTTATATTCTTTTTTTAGAAAAGACCTATCGCGAAGTTCCACGCCAACGTCCGGTTCTTTAGAAGAAAAGCCGACCTTATCCGGAAATGGGACGGATAAACGGTATTTCAACTTTTCTTTTTACAACAAAAGATATTCTTTTTTCAAACGTGATACAATTTCAAATGATTTTTCTTGGTTTTCAATCAAAGTTTTGAATTTTCAACGAAAAAACTGTTCTTCAAAAATTTGAAAATCTTCGCGAGTTTTCCTCCGTAGATTATCAGCAAAAACTTTGAATTTTTCTCGAAAAAAACTACAAACATTCGAATATTTTCTCTGCATATCTTCACTAAAAATTTGAAATTTTCGAAAACATTTTATATTAAAAAGTTTCAGAAACCTTTCGCCCTCGCTGCGCCGTGCGGAATCGAATCGAGGGAGTACGTCGTCGTTCCGCGACACGTTCCCCCAGAAACCCCAGAAATCTCCAGAAACGATGTCTTTAAATGCTTCATCCGCCAGCTCACCGGCAGTCGAGTGCAAACTATTTACGCCCGAGAAAATTAACGAGGAATTGAGTCCAGCTGGGAGGTTAGAATTTTTTTCTAAACTGGAAAAACGAACACCTCGATTTGGCTCATTTTTAAAGAGGTATTCAAGCTCTTGAAAACAAATTTTCTTTCTTGAATTTTTTCAAATTATTTTTAAAAACTATTTAAACAGGCTTAAAGAAACTGTTCTTCTCGAGGATTTTTTAAAAACTTATTTTGTTCTTTTTAATTTCAGGTACGCGTTCGCCGACTTAGTGGCTTCGGTTTTGCAGCTGGACTTCTGGGATGAGGAGGACCCGAGTATGATGTGAGTCTCGAAAACAGACCCAGAAACTTCTAGAATAGAGCTTTCAAAACTTAACATTTAGAAGAATTGATGTATCATGTTGAGAGAGAGAGAGGAAAAGAGCATGTCTTCTTTTCTCTCTCAAAAAGTTTTTTTTGCGGATCGAGTTTTGAGAGATCTGGTTAGAATTTTCCGTTCTAGTTTAGAATGAATATTTTAGAATTTCTCTGTACAAAAGTTTATTTTAAACCCGGAAAAGTACGAAAAGCGTTCTAAATCCAAAATATCCAATAACTTGATTATGTATGTTTCAAAAAGTCTTCATTTCTTTAGTAAATGTAGAACAAAATTATTAGTTGATGAACTAAATCAAAAATTTAAAATAGGAAAAATAAATAAAACAAATTTGAATAAAAAAAGGTTAAATAAAACAATAAAATAAAAACATTATTTAAAATAGAAAAATCCAGATTCTACTGCAAAACGACGTTTCAAACGCTGATTCAAACGATGTCAATACCGGAAAAGGCGGTTCGCGGCTTGAAGACACATTTGGAGGTCAGCTTTTTTTTTTTGAAAAATACAAATAAAATTATTATAAATATTAACAAATAGTTTTAAAAATTAAAATATAAAAACAAATATGTTTCAGGGAGAAGAACAAATTGGGGATGTGGCTGAATTGATTTTGGCGATCAAAAGGGAGAGACTCGTCAATGAGTCTGGCGCTATCAGCCTTATGTCCAGCCTCCTTTTTTCATTTGTAAATTCAGGTTAGGTTGGAAAATGTTTCAACTTGTTGTCTAATTCGGTCGGCTTAAAAATCTGAACTTTTTGAAAATACGAAGAAACATAGCTTTTCTCGAAATTGAAGGTTTAACCCAGTCATAATGTGTTCTGATAGTTTTGAAGAATTCAGATGATGAAGAAATGCAAAGTTCCAATTTTACATTCATTTTTCAAAAATCGAATTTCTGATTGAAGTTCAATAGAATGCTTGATTATTGGATAATCATTGCAGGTAATTACGACAGCCGCGATCGGGTTTTGCTACGACACATCGGCACGCTTCTGGCTGTGATTTGGGAAGAATTTGAAGATGTAAGAATTTTTTTAGTAAAATAAATATAAAGTTTTAAAGGTAAAAATATAAATAATTAGTCTATATAAAAATGAAAGGTAAAAAATAATCAAAATTCAAAAATATATCAATTTTCAGGTCGAAGACTCCTTAGCCTCGACCATTCTCAACTACCAATTCGTTGAATCCGAGTTAGTTTTTTTTTATTTTTGAAAGGAGGAATTCAAACAAAAAATTCAGAAGGTAAAAAATAACATTGATACCGATAGGTTTGAAAACAGTGTTGTGTTGTGTCGTGAATAAATAAATGGCCTTTGTGGAGGTTTGATATGCTTTGCTTTTTTATCTATGAAAAAGTCCATATCAAAATCTTATTTATTTTAAAAACTAATACAAATTTTCAGAAGATCCAAACAAGCCCGAGAAAAACTGCAAAAGCAGAAGAAACTGAAGCGATACTTGATGATCGGAGCGGCGAGCGGAGTAGGTGGCGTTTTAATCGGTGAGTTCGAACAAAAAGCGTAAAAATTACAAATATTATTAAGTTTTACTAGAGGTTTTTTTAATAGATTAAAGATGATAAACGTTAGAACACATTTTCAGGATTAAATAAAATTTTAAAAGAAACTTGAATTCCAGAACGAAATATGAAAAATAAAAATTCGCAAAAATTTCAGAAGTTCAGTAATAAGTAAAAAAACATTGCTGCAAGTACTTTTGTCCAAATGATTTGAAGTGAGTACATTTGTCCCAAGCGCTATTTCCCCTGCTATTCTCTCCCTTACGCGCTATTTCTTCTTTCTCGAACTTTGGGACGAAAGTACTCGCAACCAGAAAAATGTTTAATTTTGCAGGGCTAACCGGCGGGTTGGCAGCACCTTTGGTGGCCGGTAGCATCGGCGTTCTGATCGGGTCGGGAGCCTTGGCGGGTTTGGCGACGACTGCAGGTGCAGCCGTTCTAGGCACCACGTTTGGAGTCGCCGGTGCAGGCCTGGCTGGGTACAAGGTGGGCATTTAAAAATTTGTTCTTAAATTAAGGAAATTAGGCCGAATCAAAAACGATCAGGTCTAAGCAGCGTTTAAGCCAAATAACCCCTCGCGTGCTGACCCCTATAAGCCAAAGTGTCGCCGCGAACCCTCATATGTATCGACTTTCTATAGGAAAATTCCGTTTTGCGAATCCACCTCCTAAAATGTATTCATCCTCGCTGAGAGTCCGCCTAGGTCTGAGAACAATTGAATTAAGAAATTTGATCTGCGCTAAAAGAAACTTCTGAAACGCATGATTGTTGCGAATCATGGCTTTTTACTAGAAGTACTTTTGGAATTTTCATATTTAAACATACAGAAACGATATGAAATTATGGTTATTCGTATTTGAACGAATTTTGTGAGGTCTATAAATTTTGAGATTTCTAAAACTATTTAAAACATCTTTCCAGATGAAAAAGCGCGTCGGTGCGATCGAGGAATTTGCGGTGGAAACGTTGACGGACGGCAGCGGCCTTCATTGTACGCTCGCTGTCAGCGGTTGGATCGATCGGGATACGGTAATGTCTAAACTTAAAATAACTTTTAAAAATAATAAAAAATAGAAAAATATGCAAAAATAAATAAGCAATAACTCGAGGCTATTTATTATTCGAAAAATGCGATATAATAATACATTAAATGGCACATGAACAAACACCTTTCTGTTCGAATTTAGCATTTTCGAAAAAAAATCATTTGGTCAAAATTTTAAAAATTGAAAATAAAAATAAAGTAGTTTTAAAATAATTAAATTGTATTTTCCAGTCCTTCGAAGAGGCGTTCATTCATCAGTGGCGGCACCTGGTCCACTCGAGAGAGCAGTACACTTTGAGGTAGCCGGATTTTTACAAATCTAGTGAAAATTTGGGTCAAAATAAAAAAAAATCCGGGAGTAACCTTAAAAAAATATACAAATTAGGTCAGACTTAAGCAAAAAATACGGTTAGGATGAAAATAAAATCTAACGACAGTGCTCCCTAGATCTGATTGTCGACAAAATTCGATTTTTGCAAATTTGCAGATATGAGAGCCAATATCTGCGCAAGCTCGGGTCGGCGATCGACTATTTGATGGGCTTCGCGGTTTCGATGGGAATTCAACAGACCCTCATGGGCACTGCACTCGCGGGTGGGTTTAAAAATTGAAACAAATTTTTAATTTTCCATAAAAAAAGGTTCATTCCTCAAAAATTTAACCATATTTTTAATAGATTAATCGATTCGTCTTTTAAAAACACTAGGAATGTTAAATTTCAAGAAAAATACGTTTCAGAAAAGCTTTATTTGTGAAGCTTGAGCTATTTTCAATCAATATTCGATTTCGTTGTTCAAAATTAAAATTAACATTTCAAATTAAAAAAAAAAATAAAACAACAAATATTTCCAGGTCTCGTCTCGGCGGTTGCCTGGCCGGTGGCCTTGATTTCTGCCAGCTCGGTGCTCGACAACCCCTGGAATGTCTGTGTCGCTAGAGCGGCTGAGGTTGGGATTTTTGTATTATTATATTTTTCAAAAATTGAAATTAAATGTTTCTGAAAATCCATAGGACAAACCTATTTGAGACATTGTCAATTTAGTTATTCTCTCTTTGAATAGTTAAATTAAAAAATAAAGGGATTTTAAAAATATCAAATTTGCAGGTCGGTGAGCACCTCGCCGAAGTCCTTCTTTCTCGAGCTCACGGCAAGCGGCCCATCTCCCTGGTCGGCTTCAGTCTCGGCGCGAGGGTCATCTACCACTGTCTGCTGGCCATGAGTCAGAGGGCCGAGAGTGCGGGTGGGGGTTTTTTTTTTGTTTAAATACTAAACACATTTTCTTCCTTGTGTCTTCTCAACATTTTAGCGTTTTTTTTTTCATTCTATTCTAAAATTTCGAGAATGTTTATTATTTTGTTTCTATCTTCTAAAACTCGACACGTATATAAAAGTTGTCATTATTTTGATTCTCGTTGATATGGTTTGGTGATAGCAATTTTAAAAAATAATAAAAACTTCAGGAATAATCGAGGACGTGATTTTGCTCGGAGCACCGGTGACGGCCTCTCCAACCCAGTGGCGAAAGGTGTGCAGCGTCGTGGGCGGCCGGGTAATAAATGGGTACTGCGAGACGGACTGGCTGTTGAGGTTAGAACTTTAAAAAATTTTAAAGGGGATAAATTTTGCAAAGATTAAGGGGAAGAAAATAAAATAAAATAATTAGATTTTTGTACCGAACGATGAGCGTGCAGTTCCGTATCGCTGGCACCGGTCCGGTGGACAACAAAAACAACAAGAAAATCGTCAACCACAATCTCAGTCACATCGTGAGTTTTTCTCTAAGCTGTTAAAAAATCGAAAATCTTTTTAACAAAATGCTTTAATATTGATTTTTCCGCTAAAATTATATATAAATCAAAAAAGAATAGTCCACTTCATTTCACATACAATTTGAAAGTTGTTTCTGTAATTTGAAGAAAAAAATTCATTAACAATAATAATTTCAGGTGAAAGGTCATATGGATTATTCGAAAAGACTGACCGAGGTACTGGCGGCCGTCGGCATGCGCGTCACGCCGCACTCGGAGGACAGTGAAGCAGATCTGAAATCGATGCAAGGTGAGGGAATCGTTGATTTTTCAAAAAAATTCAACTTTCTCACTAAAAACTTAATGTTAGAGATGAAAACCTTCATTTATTTCTGAAAATTTGAAAGATCTTTTGTCCTCTAATAGAAGAAAAATGAACAAAAACGTTTATTTCGGACAGGAAACTTTTCTAGTTTGAATTCGAAAATTTTGAAAAATCGAGACTTTCTAAAAAATGTTAAAGGATTCAAATAATTAAAATTCCAGGAGTAAAAGAGGACCTACCCGGTGAGGGTTTTGAGGCGGATGAAAATGCGGTTTACGAGACTGGAAATGAGGCGAAAAATGACGACAGCGGTCTCGCGCTGCCGGTTGAAGAAATCAAGGAAATCAGCGTCAAGGATAAGCAATAGTTACAAAAAATCAATAATTTGTTAAAAATCGAGTTTTTGATTACAGTAATATTTTAACCAACGTAATTTACTGTCTTTACACTTGTAAAATCTATGCACTTTCCTGAGTTAACGCTCCGACTCTAGAGTTTTGAAACGTGTTTGCCGAACTTTCGAAAATTCTTACGACGAATTATTCATGGGCATATTTTTTTCTTAAAAATTCGGATTTTTGAAAACTTTGTCCACTTTCTTTGATGAATGTTAAAATGGGTGAACTTTTTTCAAAAATTCAAAAAATGTACTCATTTTACTGTAGCTACTCTAATCAAATTTCGAATAGTCATTTTTGGGGTTTTCAAAGACGGTTTCTATTTTCATTTCGATCAAGATATTTTCAGTTCATATCAATTCATTTTTCCCAAATTGTGATAGATTTTCTTGAGTTATTATTGCCTTTTCCCAAAGATTTTGATCAATTCTTGTCGATTTGCACCGAACTTACAAATTCGTCTAGTCACTTCCTACCTAGTTTGTAGATCTGTACGCGATTCTATCACTTATTATTTGAATTCGAGAAATTTGGGTGATGCTACCGTATTCTTATTGCAGAAATAGTGTATAAAATGAGATTAAAAGAAGAAAACATTTTTCATTTTCGGACGCTATTTCTGCGTCGATCATGTATGCCTTTTCTGTATTTTCTAAGATATTGCGGTTTTATTTCTTTTGCCCTCTTAGAGATTTTTCTCTATCGGCTTTTCATTCTTTACTTCCATTTCCCCAGGAATCGCTGTTTTTTTTTATTTTTTCTGCTTCAATCAATAAACCTTTTCTGTATCGCGATATTGCTCGTTATTCGATCGTTTCGTTTTACTACCACCCGACTGCGAGATATTCAAGTCGCAATTTCAAGATTATTCAATGTTAAAAGATAGCCCTCAAGACTGTCTCGGATGTGCTTTGGTTGTTTTAAAAAAAACTTGTAGTTTTACCTACGATCGCACTCATCTTTTTCCTTTTCAGATTTTGTGAGTGACATCTAAATGAGGCCAAAAATTATCATTCTTTTGAAACATAACCATTACATTGTAGTGCATATCTGTATCTTTGATATTTTTTACTTTTGGGGTCATTTTTGAAATTTAGGATTCAAAATGACGTTCCGTACGATCAGAAGAAATGAGTGCCGCTTCAAAATAATAAGGTAGGCAAATCAAGGGATTAAAAAATCCAAAGATCGTCATTTTTGTCGATTTTGCCGTCCAAGCTGTCGTCGTTGCATCGTTGTTTTGAATTCGGAAATCACGAAGGTTAATGAGGCTAAAAATCTACAAAAATTAGCATAAAATCACAACAGAGGTAAGGTACTACCACAGCACGGGGCTATTTTTCAACAAAACAAAATCCGGGATCCAGGTAAACATCTTTCTGCCTTTTAAATATTTATTGTAAATCAAACATTCCGCACAGCGTTTGACAAGCAGAAAATTTTCCTTTTCGAGGGTAAAGTTTTTTTTAAAATCGGATTTCGCCCCAAAATAAAAATCTCCTACTCGTCAGGCGCTCCAGAAGCAAATTAAATAGGAGTAATTCATAAATAAATCGGGAAAAATGTGTGAGAAGAGAAGGGGGAAAACAATACAATGAAATAAGGGAAAAAAATCGCGCCAGAAAATGTTGCATAAAAATGAAGAAAAAATACAATTTTTTATCGAGAAAAAAATCGATAAGGTCGAATAAAAACTACGGTTTTTCGTCTTGCGTTACTCGATAAAATGAGACTAGTTGGCTGTTAAAAATTCTAAAATAAACGGGAAAAATGAAATGGATCTTTAAAAAGTGATAATATATATCTAGAAAAACGATCTTAGCAACAAAAATTTGCATAGAAATCATAATAAAAAAGTTAAATGAATGGCAGGGGTTGAAAACAGAAAAGAAACCTTGCAAATATGAATGAATGATGAAAATTAGAATATTGGGATTTTTCGGGACGAGAAATAACAAAGCTTACCGAAAATCGGGGCTAGAAAATTGCAATTTTAAAAGCGCTGGAGATGTTTGTGAAAATTTTTGGGTCTGGAATTTGCGACCTCAAGAAATTTGGATCCAAAAATCTTCACGATATTTTGAGATTTCGAAATTCGAGTATTATAATTGCCAATTGCCGGTTTTCAAAATTCAATTCAATTTCTAGAGACTGGAAACTAAATTTCATCGCAGAAACGATGCAAAATTTGCAGTTTTCAAAAATTTTTGTAGACGATGAAATTTTATAAAATATGCTTCAGAAGGAATAAAAATAGTTGAAATTTGTATAGATTAAAGGTAACGAATAGTTGCATGTGAAAATCAGTTTCTCTCAAAAATTCTAATTAAAAAGTCGATTTTTCAAATTTTCCAAGATAAGAGACCTTTAGAATTGCAACAAAAACAGAAAAATACCGTATTTTTAGTCTTCAAAAATTACGGTATCCTAAAATTTGCATTGACCTCAAAAATTTTCTTACCTAAACACTTAGAAGCCTTACTTTAAAAATTTGAAGCACATGACAAAAAAGAAATAATAAGATATAATCATCATCAAGAAAAAGAATTGAATATACGATTAAAATTGAGCCTGGGAAACTCAAAAAACGAGAAAATCATACATAATAAAATTAGAATATTATATAATTATATACTTGATTAGAAATATATTAGCGTAAAATAATATAGATAAGTTGAACGAACTTTCGTTCAACTTCAGACGTTGGAACGTTTTCCGCCGCAAATATTCCTTATGCGGTGAATGTATCCCCCATTCAGCTTTGCATTACCATCCTTAATAATGGAACGAGAGATGATGATGAATTTTTGCGGTTGAAAAGCCTCGAGTCTGTTCAGCCTGACGTAATATTTTCCTCAAAATTAGCTAGAACATCACTATTTAGTTGACAGCTTTCTACGGCACATTTATGGAAATTCAGTGCAATTTTGTGACCAAAGATGACTCGAGAAAAGATTTTCGCCTATTTCAAAAATCTGGCTATTTTTCATCTGAAATCTAAATTTTCGCGGAGTTAATTTTAAAACTTGACAAAAATTAAGTTCAAATTTTAACCCCACAATTTAAAAATTTTGGCGCAAAATTGAAAAAAAAATATATAGCAGCTCGAAACGATTGAAGCAAATTTTCGAAACAATCAAATTCAAAAATGTTTAAAAATGAAATGAAATGAGATGGAAATAAAGAGAATATGAATAGTATATATAAAGCCATAATAAATGTGGGTTCTTTTGGGTGGTGTACCATTCTGGTAACTTTTCTGGATGGTGTAATGGTAGCGGGGTTAGTTCCAGATCTTGAGGAACGAATCCCAGGAGCCGGTACAAACGGCCATGCCGTCCTCGGTCACACCCAGGCACGAGACGCGGTTGTCATGGCCCGCCAAAACACCTGAAAGACGGAATTTTTGCCAAAATCATCTTTTATTTTATAAACTATTCTAATTATGTAAAAATTATAAGATTTTAGAACACCGAAAAGGCAGAATTTTTGTAAAAAAAATGTCTATTTTTATATTTGACATTTTCAACTTTTCATAACGTTTTTTTTGGATATGATCCAAAGAAAGTTCATATGTCCATATTGAATCATCTCGAAAATTGGACAATAGGTTAGCACAAAATCATAACTTATAAAAAATATTCTCTACACAAACTCGTAATATTATCATCTTCATTCCAAATTGATCTTCTTTTTAAAATAAAAGAATTTTCTGCCTTCGCTTCCCCTCCTCTATTTACATACTCTCTAACTTATTTCCCCTCTCCCCAATTTACCTGCTCTCTCCTGTCGCATCGAGTCCCACACATTGCAGTTGAAGTCGTCGTAGCCGGCGAACAAGAGGCGGCCCGATTTCGAGAACGCGACAGAGGTAATGCCTGGAAAATTTAGCAAATGATTTATTTATTATTTTATATTGAATCTACGGAGATGCTCCCATTTTATGAGGTTCTTGAAATCAATTCTGTTCAATTTTCGATTTATAAATCCGATGTCTTTTTCAAATTTTCAGGAAGGCTGAAACCAAATTAGCATTCAAATGTTTATTTATATAATTCAAAAATGTGTTCTTTCGATTTTTTTCTAAAATTTTAAACCGCTCACCACAAATGATGTTGTCGTGCGAGTACATAGCGAGTTCCTGATCGGCACGGATGTCGAAAAGTCTGCAGGTGGCGTCGTCAGAGCCTGTTGCAAACGCATTTCCAGAAGGGAAGAACTGGAAATTTGTATTTTTAATTTATTATTCTGTGATAATCTTGAATGTTTCGCTATGGAAGGATTTTTAGATATGGCATTTTTGAAATGTATTTGGTCAAGAAAAGAAGAAAAATGAAACCTTTGGAGTGGTTTGATTTATTTTCTTTAATTTTTAGAAAAAAAAATATTACCGCAACGGCGTTGATATCAGACTCGTGGCCGGGGAACGTCTGCTTGCACATCCCATCCCTAAAAACGAAATTTAAAATTTGTAGATATTTTTTTTGAAATTTTCATATCAAAAACTTTCTAAATCTTCTTTCATCTATTTTTTAAAATACTTCTCTTTAGCTTCTATCAAATATCTCTATCAGGGCTGCACGAAATATTTAGAGAAAAATTTTATCTGCCTCTCTGCTCCATACTCTTTCTCGCTTTTCTGTATTCCGTTCCGAACATTTTCGGCACGGGATGCAGAGAAGGCAGCAGAGAGGGAAGAAAGACAGAGACGCAGGCAAGATCTTTTTCCGAAATATTCTGTAGTCTTGACCTCGATCTCCTAATTTGAAACAACATCTTTTGATTTCAGGTAATTCTTATTTATTATTTTCAATTTTCCTACCTGATATCCCAGAGTTTAGCGGATGCATCGCAGGCACCCGAGATGAATGTGCGCATGTCCGGCGACAAGGACAGTGACATCACATCTCCCGTGTGGCCTGTAAACGCAGTGCACTGTTGACCAGTTTCGATGTCCCAGAGAGCGCTAAAATTATTTATCTTTTATTTAAAAAAAAAAAAGAAGAAATTTTAATCAGTAAGCACAGAACAATATCCATTTAATTATTATTCGAAGTCTTGAGACATTCATTTTTAATTTTACAGGTTTCAACTTTACTATTTATCTTATGATGAGAAATTTAAATTGTTTCGGACTTTTTTCGTTAACGTTATAAAATATATTATAATATTTGCAAAAAAGCATATTCAATGCGTTTTATTCTATCCCAAAATGCTTTCAAAGTGGCTCACTTTAATTTCTTTATTTCCTATCTAAAGTACTATTTATCCATTTATTTACATCAAAATGTCGTCATTTCTAATTTAGGAAATTTCTTCAAAATCACCCTTCTCTTGAGGGCATAAAAACATGCAAATTATCGAGTATGCCCCTCTCTTTGTTTTGGCATTTTTGTCAAAAAGGGGTTGACGCCTAGCCGAGAGGCTTAAGCCTGACGGCTCTGGTTTCCGCGGCAACCGAGCGCACACTCCCCTGCGCTATACGATATTATTCATAATTAGCACGATTTTAGCATCTAAGTCATTTTGTACAGAACACCATTTGCCCCAAGACTATAGTATGTGTACTTTTATAGAAAGGTTGAAAATTGAAAACATATTTTGAAAGGAAATTACTTGGAAAGGTGAACGCTTTACGACATTTTTAAATCTGCTAAAATTTTCAAACACATGTTTTGATAAGTTTAAAAACTTGGTTAAAAATATGTTCCAAAAATGAGCGTCAATTCTATGGTCTTTTTTTTTTTTTTTTAAATTATAATCCTTTAAAAATTTTCAAGTGAAACGTCGAAATTTCTAAAATTTCCCATTTTGGGCCGCCGATTAAATTTTTTGAGAGCCGAAAAACTGGCCGCTCATTCTAAAAACGGAAATTACTCGGTTTTCGCAAAAGCAGCCAATCAAAAAGTCGCGAAAATTGAGCAGAAACAAAGCCTTTGACGCAAGCAGAGGAAGAAAATAATCAACGCTTTTTCAAAACTGATTTTTTTAACCTTCCGAAATTTGGTCATTATTTTTATGCTACTAGCGTATTCAAACACTGCATTACTGTCTTTGCAAAAAGTTTGATTGCATCAATTTCATGAAATTAACTTGAAAACCACAACAACAACAACAACAAATTATCGAATTTTCAAAATTCGCATTTTAGGTACGTTTTAAACTTTCTTCACAAACAAATCATGATTTCTTCAAAACTGCGTTTTAAGCAGAAGATTTTAAATGAACATTTTCTAGCAATCAAGTCAATTTTGAATCTATGGAGGTTTTTTTTCGGGATTTTCGCAAACTAACCAAGTCATATCGCCTGACGAAGTGACGATCTGGTTGTCATCGAGGAATCGGCAGCAGGAAAGATAGCCAGTGTGGCCTGGAATTACAATCATCTTGTGTTTTTCTCCTCGATTTTTGCAAAATATCGTTTTTTGCCGAAATTGAAATAATTTTTGCAACCTAACATTTTGAAACTCAAAACACAAAAATTCTGAAAAATTACCGGGTAGCTCTCTCGACACGCGGACGTTGCCCTCGCGAGTTTTCAGGGAATAAATCGAGCAAATATTGTCCAGTCCTGCAAATTTTTGAATTCTTATCTATTTAGAAATGTTGATTTTTGTATTGTATACGAATGATATAACGTTTGATGACTACGTTTAAAAAAACTGTCCATAAAAAGGATAAAAGAATGAAGATTTTTATACGCTTATTAAAGTGATAGAGGGGTGAGAAATCAATTTTACTATTCTAGTGAAAAAATTTCGTACCTCCGCATGCAACGAAACTGCCGGAGGGTGCGTAGGCACACGTCATCACCCACGAGGATCGGAGCGGAATCGCGTGCACCTGCAAAATTGTTGAAATTAGACTTCTTAAAAATTCCCTTTATTTTTTAAATAATCGATTTTTTATTTTCAAAAAAAAAATCCCCGTACCTTATTAGTAGTGTAGGAATCCCAGACGATGAGTTTGCCGTCCTGCGAGGCGGAGACCAAATTGCGACTGTCCGAGGCCCAGTGCATTGCGTATATCTGAAACACTTTTTCTCTTAACTTTCAAATGTTTCAAAAAATCCCTAAAAGGCAAAGCATTTCTGATACTTTGCTTGGTGTATGTAATCGGTAACCATAAAAAAATGCATTTCTTCACTTATCTTCGAAATCTTCAAGGTATGTTTAAACAATTTCCAATAAATTAAGAAATTCCCTCATGTATCCACGAAATATCAATGAAATTTCATTTTTTCAAATTCGACCCCGCTAACCTTAGCGAGATGTCCCCTGAGCGTTCGTCGCGTGCGCATCTGAATTCGGCCGATAGGCTCCAGGTTCGAGGCCACAGACGCCAGCGTCGTGTCATTCGCCGCTTTTCGGGCCTCCTGAAAAGTTATTTTGTTTAATTTTTTATTTTTTTGTATTTCTTACTATTAGTTATACCTCAAAATTTTCGTAAAACTAAACATTCGTGACATTCTTCAGTGTTATGTAGGTCTATGTGTCTTTAAAAACTACCCAAAAATGCAAATTTTTATCGACCTGATTTCATCATCACCTCCCTTTTCCTTCTGCAAAAAATGCCTCCAAACCTATTCCTTGCATTATTTCTTATTCTCCTCTTCCCTTTGCTATTTTTCTAAACTCTCTTTCTTTCCGCTCTCCTCAGTTTTCCCACTCTCGCCTAAATTGAGCCTTGCCTCTGCTCGTGTATTAGATTGGCTGCTGTTAGAGAATCTCTCAAAGCTAGAGAAGTCGGAGAATTAAGAAATAGAGTTTCGAAAAGGGATAAAAAGAAAAATACGCTTTACTCTCTTGAAATTTCATACTATTTCTCTCTTCTCTAACATTTGCTCTTCTTTTCCCATACTATTTCTTCTTTGAATGTGCAAGAAATCAATATCCTTGAAGGCAGAGGCGCCTCGCCTTGCCTGGGGCAGCTTTCTGTGGTTTTCCTCCTTCTCTTAAAACTCCATGCTATTTTTCCTCCTTTTCACTCTCTAACTTTCTCCTATCCTAACGCTATTTTCTTTCTCTTTTCTTTCCTTCTATCAATTTTGGCCGTTATTTCCCAGGCTCATATACTCTATAGGGGGCTTTTGCCTTCCTCAAAGAAGAGTTGATGTTATTTTTAACCTTTTCGAGATGAGAAATCCCGGGCCTAAATAGCGCAGTGGCTAGGAGGATTGAATTTTTGCCCACTTTTTGGCATACTTGCGAGTAAACAACCGCAGCCGCGGTTGCGATTGGCAATTTTCGAATAAAGTTGCAAGTCTGATTTTTTGGTAAAAAAATACCCGATAACAAAGAAACAAGAAACACTTGAAAAGCATATCCAAAGAAAACGTGACCAATACCCTTTCCAGAATCCAAAATATCTTTAAAATGTTGCAAAATTTCAATCTTCTCGGAAAGAAATCGGAAATTTATGTTTCAGCCATTTCATAAGAACTATCAAAACTTCAAATAATTCTCACTAATGTTTTTGGTGTAATAAAAATTAGAATTTCACAAATTTTCCACACCTAAAATGCGAATTTCAAAAGCTACTGTAAAAGTCCATATTTTTAAAATCCGCACCAAAAAATTCAGATATACGCAAAACTTTCAGACCAAGTCCGGAAATTAGAAACCTCCTTCCTAAAATGTTCGAATTTGCTGAAAAAATTGTTTTTGGCTGATAACCTTTTAAAAATGATTACTTCTCATTCCACCTCATCAAAATATAAAATTTCATTTCTTATTTCATTTTGGAATCTTTTTTCTAAATCCTTAAAATTTCAGATTTTTTGGGGTTCCTAACCTAGCACGTGATAACTTTCTCAAAAACCCCGATAAAGAGAATATCAAAAAGAAGAGAGAACGGTAGCTTCAGAGAAAATCTTATTCTGCAAATTTTTCGAGAGTTTATAGAGAAAACTCTCACAAGTGGAAAAACTCTTTTTTTCTTTTCCGACCTCTTAAAATCGAGAGCTATATCTATTGATTAAATATTGAAATCTAGGCTTATGGTGAAAAATGACACATTTACGAGCAAATATCATAAAGTGGCTGGCTCTCAATTCTCGATCCTATTATTCATTTTCAAATTTTATAATTCACGCCTTAAAAATAGGATAATCAATTGATGAGCTAAATGAACGCCTTCACAAATTAAAAATCTCCTCGACGCCAATTTGAAAGCTTCGAAAACTGAGACGCTACGTCAAAAGTTAATCTTTTAATTAGCTAGATCGCATTAGCGCTAATTTAATCCAAGAATAACAGGAAATAATATTTCAAAATAGGCCGATATTTAGTCCCCCGTGCATAGATAAATGATCAATTAACTTTTTCATGCTAATATCTTGAGTTAATTAGAGTAATTAAGATTTAATTGTTCTAATTATCTCGATTTAATTGGGGTAATTAACTTACCCGAATCTGGGACTTGAGTTGTTCAGCCTCCTGGCGTAGTTGATCGATTTCGCTCATCTTTGTAAGGTTGACGTGAGCGCGTCTTCAGAATCCCTTGCACGTCCGTTCAGATGACGCCGTGACGCTGCTTCAAAATCCGAGGATTGCGGTAACTTGACTGTCAAAGACCCGACGTCGTGATGAGGCAAAGAGGCAGTGGGAGAAATCTAAAATGATTGATTTTTTAACTTTAGCCGAATCGATTGGGAATCCAATGTTTGGAAAGTTCAACGTTTTTGGTTATCAATTTCTGAAGCTTATTAGAGTCAGGCAAATTCGAAATCTGATTGAACACGATATGATATCGAATTCTGAGTCTTTTCTTCTCAAACTAGCCTCTCATTTTGATGAAACATATCTAGAGTTTGAAAAACGTACGGCCCCCCTCTCCTGTTCCTATTTTCAAAAAAATCAGCTAGGAGTTGGAGTCATGGTGGTTTTCTTAGCATCTAGGGGGTCCTCGCCCATACCTATTTCCAGAATAAACTAGGGGTTGGAGTCGTGGTGGTTGGGCGGTTGGCGGTCCGACTACGGGTCCGTCTCGCGGCGTCTGATTAAGTCTCAGCCCTCCAGAAGCAGCACCGCGCGCTCGATCGATCGAAACCACACAAGACGAGGACGAAAATCCGCAACGCGTAAGGCACACAACCCAGTCAGTCGATTAGATGATAATGAGACTGTAATGGAAATTTGTCAAAATTAAAGAAAAATCGAATTTGTCTAAAAAAAATCGTCGAGGAACTCGATTGAAAACGATTCTTTGAAGCAAAAAAAGAAGATTAATGTTTGAAAAGAACTGGCAAATTACAAGAAGATTCCTTGAAATATATGACAAGAAAGTTTCTTTAAAAGAGTCGGAAGAAAATATGAAAAACGAAGAAAAAAGATAAATATTTGCAAGGGATAATCTCTTCAGCAATAAAATCAAATCGATATTTTCGCAGTGTAAAACCAGATCATTTCAAAACCTTCGAATCCCCGGATAAAATCATCGAAAAATGACGTCAAAAATGAACCAGAGAAAAAGCATCTGAGAAAAATCTTCAATAACAGATTATCTAGCTTCTTTTCCTCTCTCTCTCATTCTCCACTATTTCCAAAAAATCAATAAGATCATCCCTATGATAAAGCATATAGCCCAAAAAGCATCTTTTGTATACACCACATATCCCAATTTATCTTAAGAAAGCCCTAGTTATAAAAATTTTCTCAAAAGAATGATATAAATACAAATCTGTCTAAGCCTATTCCGCAAAATACTCCTCTATTCTGATAATTCTGATATAATGGCTGCTCTAAAAAGGGGAGAAAGATAACTAAAGCGCGATATAGGCCTTGATATGCACAGAAAGGCAGGGGAAAGAGAGCATAGAATCAGGCTCTTTCAGAAAAGAAAGATCTATAGGAGAGAGGCAGGAAAGGCAGCGGGGTAGGGGCTTTCTATATTTTCCATTTCGAGACGTCTAGAGAAATGGACGAAATAGCCAGCGTCATAACACTGAGCAAAAGAGAGAAAAGAAAAATAGCAACGCTTCCTCTGCGTCTCTACGGCGAGAGAAATCGATCAGACGGTTAGGGTACGGCGAAATAGCGTTGTCTTTTGCTCTTTTCCCCCGGGAGAGAGTGCGCTCGCCATTGATCGCCGCGGTACGCGGCCGCGCCGCTAACAAGTGAAATAGCACGCCATCTTTAGAGAGCCCAGGGAGGTAGGAAAAACGACGATAGCACTAAAAATAAGAGGTTAGAGAAAACGAGGAAAGAAAATAGAAGATAAAAAAGAAGAAAGAAATCGAGAAATAGCTAAGGAAAATAGGAGATGGTAGAGAAAAAGAAATAAAGACGGCTGAAAATAACGCGAGCGGACGGGCACAGAGAGCGATTCATTTGAGAATAGCGTTGAATTTTGTGAGAGTCCAGAGAAAAACACAACTCTAAATGTAAGGGGAAAGAGCGTTTGAAAATTAGATGGCACAAGAAAAAGTCCAAAGAAAATAGCATTAGTTAGAGGGAAAGGAAAGGGGGAGAAATAGTGGGGGAAAAGAAAAGCAGAGCCTAGGGCTCTTTTCTCCCGATGGCAAAGCCAGCTTCAGGCCAAAATTAACGAGCTTGAGAGATAGCATTCGGAAAGGAGAGGTGAGAAAGATAGAGAAAATGAAAATATCCTTTAGGAAAGAAAAAGACAAGTCCTTTCTAAGCCTAAATTAACTGGGCTGGGGCAAAATAGCGTTTTCGAGAGATTCAAAGATCCAAGAAATAGCCTAATCTAGAGAAAAATTCCCCTTTTTCCCGAGACTCGGCTCAGGGGATAGGGTAAAATTAACCAGAACCCTAGGAAAGTGGAAAATATCACTGAAAAAGTAGCAGAAATTTAAGAAATAGTACTTTCCAGACCGAAAAAAACTAGGGTAAAGCCAAAATTAATGAAAGGGAAATAGTGTAGAAAAAGTAAAACTAGTCAGAATTAACTGCAAAAATAGTGCTCTCCAAAGATTTGGGAAAACTGAAATACTGTTGAAAACAGAATCAGAAACCTACAAGAAGTCCAAATTAAGGAAAGAAATAGCGCTATCAGAAGAGTTCGAGCCTAGCGAAATAGTCGTGTTCAAGAGACGTAGAAGAAAAACCAGCCTAAGACCCAAATTAACGTGAGAAATACTATCGAAAAGAGATGCAGAAAATGAAAATAGCCTTGTCAAAAGACGCAGAAACCTGGGAAATAGCGTTATGCTCTATTTCCTGGGTCTGTGAGCCTACGGGGGACCTAGGGGGAAAACGCAGTGCCTTTGCTGGGGCCCTGGCTTTGCCCTGCGTCCAAACGAAAGGAAGGGGGCCTGGAGAAGGGCAGGGGTGAAAAAATAAGGAAAAACGAAAAAAGGACACACCGAATATCCGATTCTCTATCGCTCCTACCTTTATTTGTTATTTGGGATTTTATTTAAACACGCGCGGGATAATGAGCATTCTTGAATGAATAGAAAAGGGAGATTTTAAAAGTCGAACCAAAAAATATGCAAAACTGGAGACTCATCACTCCTACCTTTATTTGAAATTTTTCAAGATTGGGTCAAAATGGAGTTTTAAAAAAAAACCTAAAAGTTATATGTGGGGGGAATATGGTAATTTAGATCATCCCCTTCCCTTTTATTTTGGTTTTTGTTTATAATTTCGAAAAATTAAAAACAAGTTTCAGAAAAGTTTGATAGGTTTAGTATTTTTTCGGAGATAATGGATCGTATATAACGGTGAAAAAATGATATTTCACAAAACTTTTACGTCTAAAATAGAAATTAAAAAAAAGAAAAAGCTAAAGAATTTTCCTAAACTAGGATGTAAACTTGTCTGTTTTATCAGATAGATCAAAAAGATATCTCAGTTAGCCCAAAGGTGATTGATGAAGTTACGTCAGAGCTCAAGGCAATTTTTAGGGTTTTAAAAGGAAATTTTATGAAATAATTTTAATAAATTTCAGGGAATATTCATTACAAATGCGTATTTATTTAACTTTAATATTGAAAAATTGCCGTTTGAAGGGAAATTTCTAGAAAAAAGCAGCTACCTGCAAAATTTGATTTGATACTTCACAAAAAGCCCAGTTCATGAACTATTTTCTCAGCTGCCTTTTCCAGGTCATAGACAAGCCTTTGTCCTACAAACAATCAAATCCCTCATCTCACGATAAAGCATAGAAATTCTAAACTGGCTGGGATAATACAATTCATTTTTGAGAACAATAAAAATTCGGTCAAAGTGGAGAAAATACAAAATTGTTAGTTCAGTTGTCACAAATTCGAAAATTGGCCCCAATGATAAAAGATAGGCCTTCAAACTGCCTGGAATATATATATATATATATATATATATATATATATAATTTTAAATATAAGTTTTTTGTACTTTGATAGAACTTATTTGATGATTTAAAAGGTCAATTTTCAAATTTCCACAGCCTATTTATCACGAAATTCCAATACAAAATTTGAACAAAATTGGAGTCTCTCCAGGTAAGTTAGTGAAAACAACGGCAAAAATTTTTTGGATTCAAAACTATCCGAACCTGTTCTTCAGGAATATTTTTCAGCGTGTGATTTTTTGGCTAGCCTAAAATTTTCCAATGCAGTTTTTTCTGTGTTATTGGTTTTCGAGGGTTGAGGGTGGTGGTCATACAAATTTTGCTGAATCTAAATATTTTCACGTATTTGGGTACAAAACCATGGCAATGTAGCGTAGTTGATTAATCAGCCCGGTTAAGCTAAATTTTAGGCGAAATTCAATTTATTTTCATTTTTTCCCGGTTTCGAGTTAATTAGCAAAAATATCGTATCTTTTTGAAAAGGCTCATCAGAATTTGGTAAAAAAACAAGAAAGTTTCGATTTTTGGAGCTAAAAGAACAACTGCAGAATTAGAAGAAATTCAAAAATCACTATGAACCAATTTTGAAATATGAAAATAGCCTTAACAAAAGAAACTTGTTAAAAATACAAATTTTAAAATTTCCTCCATGATTTTTCTAGACTGATGTGGTTCTATCCAATTATTTCAAAATTCCCATCACAAAATTAAATTTCGAAACCGACTGAAATCAAAATTTTCGCACAGGTGCAAGTGGGAAAAACTTGTTTAGGACCAAAATTTGCCGCTTTGAAAAATCACCTGTGGGAAATTTTCACACTTAATACTCAGGTCGGTCTTTCTGGAATATCTTTAAGCATAAGCCTCGAGAACATTCTAAATCTCTAGCTTTGAAGTCCTGGGAAAACTTTAAATGCCCGGGAGTTAAGGGCATTGTTAACTTGAGGGTGGGGTTTGTTATTTCTTATAGGAAAATTTATTTTATGAAAATAGCGGGGATTTTTAGGAGAGTGAAAAATAAATGAAATATTGCTAATTATCAGAGCCGCGCCGTTAAACTAACGAGGTATAATAAAATCCTGCAGAATAAGGTAATAAGGTAAATCGGCTGATAAATGGTAATTTATGGCGATTTTAATGCAATTTCGATGCTAAACGGCTCCGTAAATGAGGAAATAAAACAAGCGCTTTCTAAGGAAATCATGAAAGTTTTATAATTCAGAGAGAAAAGTGTTAGAAAATTCAAAAAATTCGATTTTGTAAATCGCTTCGAAACGATAAATAATTGAAAAAGAAGGTTGGAAATATCCTGCAATCATTCTTTGGAACATTTCATAATTTTGAAACCTCTGAAAAATTGTCCAAATCCAAAAATCCGGTATGATGTTATTCTCAAAAATGTCGATATAAGGCTAGCGGTGAAAATTGTTCTAACCTGGGTAAAACGGGAGGTTTGGATAAAACAAAAAGAGAATATAAGCACGCAAGAGTGCGTATTCTTTTAGTTTTCCCCGAAATTCCCATTCGATGCTAAAGAACATAGGCTCAAAGATAATTTGGATATCCGAAAACTCCTAACTTTTCCCGTTTTTTTTTCGTCTTTAATTTTAGTGTTCTCTCATAGCGCTTCCTTTTTCTATTGAATACACACGGGCCGTTTTACCTAATATTTATAACCTACGTCATTAACGCGAAAGATGCTTAAGTCACGCTCATTTGAATAAAAACGTAAAAAAATAAAGGGCAAAAATGGCTTTCTAATAAAATCCCAAATATTTTAGAAAGCTTCTAATAAACACATAAAAATGAGCTATAGTATATCAAGGAAATCTTTTGAAGTCTAGCTAGAGAATTTAGATAAAATTAGCTACAGTATACCAAGTTCAAGGTCTACTAGTAATGAACGATATCATGAAAAATTTTGTTCGACTTTTTCTTTGTTAAATATACACTATCGATAAATCTAGGTGAATGTTTAGGAATTTTAAAATAAATTTTTTGAAACTTATATAAAATACCCTATTCACGTCATAAAGTTAGGCAAAATCAACAAAATTTAGGGGCTTTGAAAATCTTCATTATATTAAAAAAAAAAAAAAACTTGCCTAGATTTTATCAAAAGAATTGAAGGTATTAAATCCCTTCTTAGGTTAAAAAAAGGTAAAATTTAGAGAAGAAAGAATTTTAACGAGACAAAAGATTTTCGGAGTTTCGTGTTTTCTTATCTCAAAGTTTCGATTCATAGGGACTTTATGGGGGTTTGTTACATAAGAAAATGAAGAAATTAGGTGATATTTTCTGAAACATTTTCTATTTTCCTCAATTTTTGAATATTTCATTTTGACAAAAGCACTCAAAAACGTACAAGAACACTAAATGTGCTATATGTTTCGTTGAGCTCTAATCAAGGAGGTTTTAAGATGAAAAAATGGAGAAAATTACGACCATCTCACAGATTAACGATCATTTTTTACTCTTTTTTCTAAAAATTCAATTTTTCGATAATTTCAAGAATTTTGTTACTCCCTTATACCCCATTCCCACAAACCACAAATTAGCGGCTCACTATAGTTAACATCCTCTTTTCCGAGAGCTAGTATGGAGAAAAGAAAAAGTGATAACTGCAAGAGGCCCAAATTAACAAACGCTTCTCTCCCGCCGATCTCATATATTCAATCTCATGATACTCCATTATTCAATTACTTTTCCTGTCGACGCCATAAAGGTTGAAAAAGCAATCACCTTGTCCATAAATTGATACAAATAACAAACGCAGACACAAGGTTGAGAGTTGTGAATTAGGAAGTCAGATCTTGCTACAGTCCCTATGAACATCTGTAGAAGGAGCCGCAAATATACAACTATTCGAATTTTCAAACTACGTCAATTCAACAAACGTGCCAAGTAAAAGATCTTCGTATGATCAAAATAACCTCATTTTGAAGCCTATTCATCCTAAATTATAACAAAATAGTAAATCAAAACTCAAGTCAGAGTCCTCGAAATTGAATCTTTCTAAAACTTGTATGAGATGGGTGTAACAGGATTGAATAATATGCAATTTTATCGTGAAAAATTCTCCAAACTATCAAGAAATTATTCGGAATTATATGAAAAATCAAAACTCAAGTCAGAACCCAACAATGAGCCCTTCTAGAAACTTATATTGGATGGGTAAACGGGGTTGGGTAATGGGTATACTAAGGCTCTTCCCCCCTCTCGCCTTTATTTACCTAATTCCGATTTGCGTCACATCGTCTAGAAAAGGAAATAGCGAGCCGCGTGTTGCTACGTTTCAAATGATGAAACATGAAACATATCTCATTTTAGAGTATGATAAGCTTGAGAGTAAAATGTCCCCGGAAAATGAACAATCTTCCCAAGGTTTAGCAAAATATTTTCAAGAATAGGATTTTCAAAAATACAAAATTTTCCCAAGAATTAATAAGATATTTGGGATATGTTTAAAAAATACTCTCCATTATTTCCGAGATCGGAGTTACTTTTGTCTCTGAGCAAAAGGGAGGTGCTTGGCCTTTCCTTCTTGTCCGCCCACGTCTTAGCCGCGCTCTCTTCACTTGCGTGTTGCGTGCGGTTTGCACCATCATCTTTGCAGAGTGACAGAGGGCAACTCTGAACTAGGGGATAATGGAGAGTATCAGTTTCAGTAATTTTGATCTGAGATGATAGAAATTTCCAAAAATTTTTTTTTTAAATCTTCAAAGGCTTCCAAACTCGATTAATCATGTTTCAAAACCCCAAATTCTTCACGTTTTCAGTTTTAGAAAAAATAAGCCGAAACATCAGAAGATCTCAACTCATTTTTTCATCATAAAATCGTCATAACTTAAAAAGGCCGAGTCCGAGTATGTGCATAATAAAAGTGAGTCGGATTTTCAGATTATAAAGGCTGATAAAGAGAATGATAAAGAATCTTTTATCCTATTCACGACGATAACTCATGTGATAGGATAAACCAAAGGAGTGAGAGAGCGGAAATAAAGATTCGAAAATTCATTAATTTCTAGAAAGTCCAATTTTCATAAAATTCAGAAAAGCCTACGAATTTTATAAAGCCCCAAAATAAGATCCCAGACTATCTAAAAGTCCGAAAAGATCAGGAAAGGTTCAAAATTAGAAAATTCTAGAACTTCATAAGTCCAAAAAATTTCTCCAAGGAAAGTTGTGCTCAGAAGCTCAAATTTAGAAAGAAAATTTCCAGGATTTAAACAAATTTAGCATCTCGCTTCACAAAGTGAATTTTTTTAAACCGACTTTTCTGATTTCCCTGAAATCGCTCAGAAATGTTCCAGCCTCTTTCGTCCTTCTTCCAGAGTTTTCCAAGTCGAAATTGATCGTTCCGAGTCGAAAACCCTGGAAGTTTTGGATGATTTTTCGAAAATAAAAAATGAAAATTACAAAATTCTACGAAAATTTTAAACATTTTTTATGAAAAAGAGTTCAGATTGAGAGAAAGGCTAGCAATGGGGGTGGAAATCAAGATTTAAAAAATCCGAGAGGATTCAAAGGGAGTGGGAAGTTTGAAAATCGTATTTTTTCGGGGTGAAATCGAAGAAATTTGATAACCGCTATCATCAGCATGATTAGGGCACCAATTTTGATCAGGTAATCATGAAAATTCGAAAAAGAAGCTATAAAAATCCGATTTAAATATCAAAGAACGTCCTTAACAATCTTAACACGGTAAAACGCGTACGGACCGCCATCAAAAATAGAAAATTTCATGCTTCTCAAAAATCAATAAGTATCTCAGGAAAGTTCGAAAATCTATAAAGTTCAACGATCTTATCGATTTTTGCACCTTTCAAAAGCCCTAGTTTTCGTAAAATGCATTTGGTATCGAACAATCGGGGTTAGCTTGGAGGCTTGAATAGAGCTTTTCTGGAAGGATTTCTATACATCTGTGGATAAACTAAATCCCTTGTATCAATGAAGTCTTTAGAAATATGAGTAAACGTTTACAATAGACCCTAGATTCCCATATCAAAGACATTATCTCCGCTTTTCACCTGGCTTGTATTTCAATATAGGGAAATTTCACAAGTCTCGAAAATAGCGCTTAAAATTCGAGGTTGAAAAGAAATCCGACATCATACACATCATAGAAACCCGAAATACAATTACTGCAAAAAAATGGAAGAGACAAAAATTCGGAAAAACGAACGCGAAATACAAATTGGATGTTTTAAAAATTCGAGGTATTTCAAGGTTTCAAGACCTTGTATTCTGGATAAAATATAAAATTTAACTTCATTTTTATTCCCTTACTAAAATAATTTCTTACCTGCTTGAAAAGAAATTATGACACGATAAAAAAGTGAGTATCCGAAGAAAAACCCGAGTTATCACGAAATAACGCTCAACCAAGTGCTCATAATTGCAGAAAAAAATATCTCGAAAAATAATGAAAAACGAAAAATACAGTATTCCCTTTTTCCATAAAATAACAAGTTGTTAGAAAATTTGGTTGAATAGGAGAAAATTCCTGAAAATTAACTACAGAAAATCGATAATACTGGATCTTTCACATGTTCATCTTCTAGAGTTTGAATTAGAATTATGAAAAATGATAACAACAAACAAATATTGAAACTTTTCAAAAAACCCTCATTTCCCAATTTTTATCCCCAACTTTCCCGACTTACAGGAGAGGCGATTTTTCCGACGGATCTTCGGAAGCATTTTCATTTTCAGTCAGCATTTTTTCGGACTGCTTTTTCAGGGCACGATTGTTTGGGCGTTGCGCAGAACTGGTAGTCCCTGACGCCCTGACTCTGAACGAGTTCCTTGTTGCGATTCGCGATGTAGACCAGATCGGCCATTGTCTGCTCCGACTGATACTGGAAAACAGCATTCATTTAGGTCCGACTTAATTTGGAATAGAGCTAAAATTAAGCTCAAGATGCATATTTAGCCTGTTCAAACCCAGCCAAGGCCTAAGGCCAGATTGTTCAAGCGCATCCCCTATGTATTGACTTTTCATTGAAAAGTTGTTGATTTGCGTATCCCCTCTTCTAACATTTCGAATTCTGGCTGAAAGTCTGCTTAAGTATGCTGGGAATAAAGCCGAAATAAAATTATTCAACTCTTGATAAAGTTCAGAATTTGAAAAATCCAGTCCAACGTTATTTTGGAATGGAACATTTTTCTTCAACTTCGCTCGAAATAAATTAGTTCATTTAAAAAAAATGAATGATTTGGAGGCTATAAAAATGATTTTATTTTTTGTTGTTATTTTTGTACCTGAGTGGCGCGTTCGCTGATGGGCTGTGCGTGGAACGGAGGCGGGAACGAGAAACTCGGCCCGAAATTGCAGCGAACCGTCGCGTCTGCAAAAATATGTTTCATTTTTGATTTATAAAAAATATATGTTTTAAAGAAATTATTTTTATATCCTTATAGTGAGTCTTTATCATTGAAAATCGATACTTTCGAAATTTATATGGGTCGTTCGAATTTTAAAAATTTTCTTTTTCTTCAAAAATCCTTACTTTTGAAGATGGAAATCGCCGGGTAGTACGTGCCCTCGTAGATCTCCTCGTACGCCGTGCCGCAGGATCTTCCGTTTAGGAAGAACTCGACCTGTAAAGAATTTTTATTTTTCGAATTTTCAAAATTCAAATGTAATCCTGCTCTAAGGGAACGGAACGAGGTTTCAGGTCGCTTTTTGAATATTTTTTGTTTAATTTGAAAATTATAAAAAAATATATATATATATACCCTGCTCCAAGGGAGAGGAAGGAGATTGTTCGCGGTCTCGTTCGCGTTATCGTGTACTTCGAAGAAGTAGTGGCCTTTGAAGCGCACTATCGGGTGGTCCTGAAATTTAATTTTAATTTTAATTTTTACTCATCAAATTCTATAAAGTTCGTCAATTTTCTATAAAAGAAACAAAATTTTTTGATGAGCTTACAAAATTTGCATTTTTTTTAAATTTTAGATTGCAAGTTTTTATTTTAAAAAGAGTAACATTGGACGAAATTTCTAAAAAAACATCTTTTTCATTTTAAAATTTTATTTTAATTAAATTTTAAAAAAAACCTTCAACGAAACCCTCGCGACGCTGTGTTTGGGCTGACCGCTTTCGAATTTGGCGTCCCTTTCCGGCAGTTCGATGAGGCAGCCGAGGACGTCACCTTTCTGAATTTAGAAAAGTTGTTTAATTTAAAAATTCTATTATTTGAATTTTTAAACCTTCTTAATTTAATTTACCCAACTCTTGGGGTATTTTAAATCTAATTAAAAAAAAAAGATTTCTCATTTGAATTGGGTAGACCAAAAATGGTTTTCTTGATCTTTTTAAAAAAAAAATGTCAAATTATTTTTTTATAAAATAAAAGATACCTTGAACCCTTGCGGGAAATAGGTGGCCCCGTAACCGTCGTGGAATTTCGTGCCTTTCAGCGAGCGCCATCCGTACGAGAATTTTGTGTAGCCGACGCAAGCCTGGAGCGGGGCTGCAATATTTTTTGCTTTAGTTTCAGACCTAGGGAGGACGATCGCCAGATAGCTCCTACAACTTACTCCCAAGTATATTTGTTAAATTTCCCCCTCCAACCTGTAGTTGATAACAATTTTTACAAGTACGACCTGATATCATAGTGCTGGTTTCGCTTTTGCGATCTACTCCCCTATAGTTTGTCTTCGTCTGGCGAAAGTGCTCTCTGGGTCTGTTTAATTTTCATTTTTGATTTTTTTTCTTGCGATTTCTAAATTTCTAATAATACACGCGAATAATTTTCAGTCGACTTTTTCTTCCATTCAAAAGTATTCTGGTAATAAATAAACCTGAGAAACTACAACACATAGCAAAAATATTCCATTTAGAAGATTTTTGCAAACATATATTTAACAGGGATGTGCGGAATTCAAAATCGGAAGTCAGAAGTTTAAAAACCCCAAATAACGGAATTTTTCGAAATCGAAATTCTACACAACCCCGATATTTTATTTTAAAGAACCCACAATATCTCTGGCTCCACCCAATCCGAATATGCGAATCCTTAGGCTGACGGAGGAATTGCACCTCGAAGTACCACTGGCCTCTGGACACGCCGTGGGTCGCTCTGAAAGCCATTTTATGGTTTTTTTTTGTAAAAATGCTCTTTTATTGAAATTTTTATATATAAAGGATGAATTTTTTTTTTTCATTTTTGGAAAAAACGATATAATGAAAAAAGTGACTTGCCTGACCATCGAGTAGCCATCATGCCCGGTAGCGGTGAGTTGATCCTCCCAAATTCGGAGCTGAAAATAGCTGAATAGAATTTCAAAAAGTGAAAAGATAAGAATAAATCAGCCATTGCATAATAGCATGTTCATTAACAATCGAAAACAACGTCATTAACTTGCTCATCCATTCGCACTAAATTAAAATGGCATCAATATAACGTAATTTGACGCTTATGGAAATGAAAGTTAAGCTTAGAAAAATGTAAGTCGAAAAATTCCTGCTCAGGATTACAGTATAAATTTTGTCCCCTTTCATGTGTCCTGTTTTTAAGCGTGCCATTTGTTTAAAAAAAAAAAAAAACATGAACACAGTGCGATGGAGCTTCCTGTATTTACAGACGGATAGGAGGACAGGGAATGTAGGAAAAGAGGAGAAATAAGAAAAGAGCCGTCTGTAAATACAGGGAGCCGTTTGTCACGTGCCTGATAGGCGCGATCGGACTGGGAGAGAGTAACGGTGCTCGTGGCGGTCGTGTGCAATCTGTAGAGATGGGATGGGATGTAGCGCTTGTCGCGTTCGTAGCCATTTCCCAAATCCCTGAATTTGTTATTTACTATTTTAAATCCGAATGTTTTAAATTTCCTATTCTAAAAAAAGTATTTTGGAGAAAATAAAAATAAAATTAAAATTAAACATCGACACTTTATGGCTCCCCCACCCTTTTTGCTTCACTCCCCGTGCTATTTTGCAGAAAGGGGGTTGGAACTACAATGGGTCGAAAAATCGAATAAAGGTTCAAATTGAAAAAAATAAAGATTTTTTTTAAAATAAAAATAAAAAATCGACCCACTCATCGCTCTCACTCCCCACGAGGGGGTCTCTCTCGGCCAGGAAGTAGAAATAGCCGTTCTTGTTGAACGGGTAGTCCACCGTCTCGCCAAGACCGATCACTTTAGAGGTCGAGTAGTCGTAGTTGCTGGAGAATGTTAAGTTTCGAACATTTTCGGAAGATGAAATTACAAATTCCTATCCAATTTCAAGCGAGTTATAACTTTAAGAAAAAAAATCTAAAAGGTATTTTCTGGAAAATCGACAAAAATTAACACACAAAATGCTGTAAATTTAGACAAAGATGTGATGTATAAAATCTACAGAAGAAATCCAAAGAAAAGGGTTAGAATTTGAAATAAAAGGGGAAAAAACAATTACTAGGAAGTCACAGAACATTCTGAAAAGTTGGTCCATTTAAGATGTTTCCCCGACTCACATTTTCATTTTCTTGTGTCCCTTACCGCCCGGGTTCTCGGTGGTCTTCCTCTTGATGACGCCAGGTCTACCTCTTTGCGGGACCATGTTGCGTTTTTTTTCCGTGAAACGTCCCTGGAACCGATGCGTCAAATTTGGTGACAATTCTGAAAAATCGATAAAAATCAGAGAATCCAAAAGACAAATTTCACAGATATCATATCATTCAAGGTTTTGAGAGTCCTGTCGGTAATTTTTCTTTTTTCAAAACCTAATTTTATTCTCGGTAAAAAAGACGCGAGGTGGAATTTCGATAAAATACGGTAGCGTTGATACTTTGAGAATTAAAAAAGGACACTTGTCGATAAAAATTGAGCGAAACGAAATAAATTATGAGTAACAAAAAATCGATTAAAAACCCCCAACTACCCGGAGTGACTAGGAATACAATAATCCCTTCGACAAAAATAGCTACCTTTTCTAAAAATCGAGTACACTTGTAAAAACTAGGCCGCAATAATAAAGGATAAGCTCAAAACGATTGACCTAATTTTTACAAGTCCAAACAAATTGATGCAAAAGATCATCACAAATTGCTCCTAGCCTTAATAAAAAGTCATCCAGACTCGAATACAATAAAATTTGCGGTAAAAATTCAAAAATCTTATTTTCGGAAAGAAATTTCAAGGAAAAATGTCAGATTCCACGAAACTAATCACAAAAATCGATTAAAAACAAGTTTTCAAAGAGAAAATCGATAAAATCAATTGGTCCTCTGCGTCTTGGCCTCCTTCAATGATGTAGGATAGGAAGAGGGCAGAGTGAATTATTGACCACGCTGATAATAATTTCAGGCACTTTGTAAGTTACTTTTCAGAAAAGGTGAATATAAAAAGTTGAGCTTTTACAAAGAGCCAAAACTTTAGAGAAAAATAGGAAAAGGAATGATTCTGCATATTTGGTCTGAAGGATATGGATTAGCTAGGATTTCATATATCCGGACTTTTTAAATCCCTAGTCGTGATTTTTTGAGGGCGTATTGGAACGGGAAGCGTGAAAAACGTGTGACGCGACCAAGGCTTCTGAAAAAAAAAATCATTATTTTTGGGTAGAGTGAAGCTTTCTCGATTATCTTCGAAAATTTTGCTATTCAACAAATAAAACTTTTGAAATAAGCATAATTTTTTTAAAATTTTGCCTATCAAGGTGAATATCTCAAAATTTTATTCTAGACCGATCTCAATGACCTATTGAAAAGGATGAAAATTAAAATATCCAAAATTTTGAAAAGTACATTTAAAAAATTCGACAAAATCTCACCGACAGCCTCCTTGACGGTCCTGTCATTGCGGTCCTGCAGCGAGAAGTAGCGCTCGAAATCTGCCAGCACAGCCTCGACCGCGTTGCCGAGCGAGGTGCGGAGCTGAAAATGTTTAAAATTTAGAAAATTTCTAATCTTTATATTTTGAAACTTTTTTCCTGATCATTTTTCAAATTTTTAAAGAATTATTAACATATGCTTCACAAATCTAATAAAAAACCCGTTTAATGTTTGAAATAATGCTATCAATAAATTCTTAAATAAACAAAAAATCTACCAATTCAAAATCAAAGATTTCTTTTAAAAATGAAAGAATATCCTATCCAAAATTCAAGTTTTCGTTTGCAAAATAATAATACATTTGATAAAAAAACAAATCTAGCCCGTAAATAACTCAAAATTAAAAAAAGTAAATAAGTTTAAAAAATCCCGACCTGCCCATAATAAAAGGCGGATCGTTCGGAGCTTGCAGCGGGACTCTGGCGTGTTTGCTGTTGACTCGTTTGACTCGTAGCCGGTGAGCGATTACACTCCGATGACGGACCGGGGCAGGGGACGGAGGTCTGAAAATTCGAAAAAAAAACTTGTAAAATTTCAAATTTCGAACAAAACTGCCAATGTTTTCAAACCGCGCGGTTAACCTCATGGAACGAAAGTGCTTTATCAAGAGGGAAAAAGAGCGTGCTTTCTTTTCGTCTCTCGAAAATATCCACTATCTCATTTCATGGGGATTAACTGCGCGGTTCAAAAACGTTGCACATCTGATTTAGTTTTGCAAAAATCGCGTTCTTTTAAATATATTTTTCCGAAGTTTCAGTAGTCCTAATATTATTGACTCAAATTCCCCATAAAATTATAGATTTTTTGAAACCGATTTCAATCTTCAAAAGTTAACAAAAAATTTCCCTCTTTTCAAATGCTAGTAAGTTCAAAATGAAAATAATCGCAATAATAACACAAAACAAAGTGACAAGAAACAGAAGAATTTTGCGAAATTCCCACCTCAACCCTCAACTCTTCCTTCCTCTCCGTCTGTCCGTTTTCGTCGGCCTGCTGAAGCTGCTCTTCCAGTTTTCCTCCCTTCTTCTGCTTGGCGAGTTGCTGCTGCTTTTTCTTCTCGCGCAACGTTGTTCGTAGTTCGTTGTAGGTCGTCTTGATTGAATCGCGCTCCTGGAATTTGTATCATTTTATTATTTTGTTTATTTTTTGAAACTAAAACTCTTAAAATATAATAATAAATTTCGATTTTTGTAGACACTATCAATATATCAAAAATTTGAAAAAATATAATATAGGCTTTTAAAATGATCGATTTTTCTACTTGAGTGATGGCGGCGATTTCCTGTTGGAGGGAGGCGATTTTGCCCATCAACGCCTCGATTTCCACCAGTGCAGCTGCCAACTCGCTTGGGCTCTGAAAAATAAAATTATAAAAAAAATAAATACGCTTCAAAAATCGCCTATTTTTTTATAACGTTTTTGATTTACTCGATATTTTGCCTCCAATTGTTAAATTCAAGTAAAGAAAATTCGTCCTTAAAAATTATATGGAAAAATATATATTTGTTACGTTTCAAAAATCTCTACTTTCCACAGAATAAAAATCGGCTATGATTTTGTCGTATCCATAAATTTAATAAATAACCTATTACCAGCAAAATTTAATATTTTCTATATTTCTTACCTCCTGACTTGTCTGTCCCTGGGTTTGGGTGAATTGTTCCCATTGATCGAGTTGGTTCGCCAGCTCCACGTTTGTATGTGCGAGTTCCGCATTCGTCCTGAACAGCGAATCGACGTCGGCCTGTCGATGAGCGAGTTTGGCGGCTAAAATCGCCAGTTCCGTGCGCAATCGAGCCGAGTCACGCAGCGCGGCGGAGGATTCAGATGCAACTGTAAACGAGATCCAGACTTGCAACGGACTGCATCTCGTCGAGGGGGACAACAAGCGCGCGCAAAGCCAAGCGAAGTTGACAAATCCTTACACACTAGTTGCCACCCTCTTTTTCGGAAAATGAAAAGAGTGTGGGAACTACAAGAGATCTTAATTTAAAAATGCGCTCTTTTTGTGGGATATTTATTTTAAGTTTGAAGTAATTTTCTCGTTTTATCGCCGCATAGACATTTTAGAAAGTAGAAATATGTCGTTTTTGAAACATACGTTTATTTTAACTTCGTGAAAAGTTTGGATTCTTTTGTTGAAGAGTAATAATTTCGTTGAAATGGAGAAGCCAATCCGGAATTTTCTCAACATCGCCTTTCTTTGCGCGCTATCTTATATAACCGAAAGCACCCTTGCTAGTTGTTAGTTTGTTAAAGGCCGCAGCAAGTTAGTATAAATTCAGACATTTTCGACTTACATTCATCATCAGCATTTTTAGCCTCTCTTTCCGCGATCACGTCCAAAGCGGCTTCCAGCTCGTTGACGCGCCTTTTCAAGGATTCGCACTCGTCCAGCTTCCAGTTGAATTCTTTCTGAGAATCGAGTTTGTAAAAATCGCACTTTTCGAATATGCTTCAAAAATTCGAATTCTGACCTGTAACTCGTCCAATCTTCGTTTTCTCTGCTCACTCTCAGCCCCATCTCGCTCCGTTTCCTCTTCAAGTGCATCCAGTCGATCAAGCAGCGCTTTCTTCGCCTTCTTCTCCTCGACGAGAGCCTCACGGACGAGGTCGATCTGCAAATTGTTCATTTTTAGAAAAATATAAATTTTTATTTATTTTTTTCAATCTTTTTTTTTATATTGAAAAAATCCAACCTCAGCGATCATTTTCCTGGTGTAGGCTTCAATCGATTCCAGCTTCTGCTGCCAGCTTGCGGTCTCGTCAACGGAAATGTCCATTCTTTGAACAATGCTCTCGATGACTTGAACGATTTCGTCTCTGCTCTGAAGATGATCTTCCTGGATTTGGGTCTCGCCCTCCGACGTTTCCTTTTGAGGCTGGGACTGCTGCTGAAACTTTTAATCAAGCTTTAAAGTTTTTGACACTCATGTTAAACATGACAACGAAAAGAAAGACGAGTGTTTTTCCCATTGTTTGCCACCGCGATTTTTCATGTTATTTCTCCTTTCTTCTCGCTACCATATTTAACATGAGAGTGTCAAAATTTTAAGGCTTGGTTTTTATCTTAAAAATCTCTCAATGATAAAACATAGGCATAAAATCCTACTGACGTAATAAAAATGTAATTTCCGAGAGAAAACATCTTTCAATATTGCAAAATAGGACCAAATTTCGGATGATATATAAAAAAAATCCAAACCTGAACCATTTCCTGTTCGGTTTGCTGTATTTTGGCGTAGACCGCATTGTAGGCCTCTTGAAGTTGAGTGTAGTAGGTGGTTAGCTGGCTGTAGGCCTGAAATTAGAATATGAAAATTACGGTAATTTGAGTTTACTGTAGCTTTTTGGGATAAGATATTTCGGTTTTGTCAAGTAAATGATCGTACTTTCTAGTTATGCACAGGGAAAACGTTGAAATTTATGATTTGGTTGAAGCGTGTAAAATTGATTCTTTCAAACTATGCTTATGATCCAGTAATTGTCAAATAGATTTGAAAATAAGGGTTTTTCCTGTAACATGAACAACATATCTTTCTTCCCTAAATATTCTGTTTCTCAAAAAATCATAAATGCTCTTTTAAAATTCATATTCTTCAATATTATTTACTGGAATCCTTATCTTCAAAAAATAATAAATAGATAAAAACTCGGGCCTATTTGAATTCCTCGTCATTATTTTTCATTTTAAAGTTCAAATTTTCAAAGAAAAAATATTTTTTAAATCCAAAATAAAAAAATAGAGAAAAATCTAACCTTTTCTAATTCCTCCCTTCTGTTTTCCATCTCCAAGCATTCGGCCAGCCTTCTGTTGGACTGATTTTCCGCCTCTGCAGCCTGCCTAGTAGCTTTGTTCGTCAGTTCGGTCTGAAAAATATCTATTTAAAATAGGCTAATAAATAAGAGATAAAGAATTGAAACTTGGTTTGTTGAGAATGCTATTAGCACTTCAAACATACATTTTTTGCAATGTTAAAAAGCAATATATATATTTAATTTTAAATTCATAATCTTATCATTTGTTGATCAAAAATAAACAACATTAAATAATTTTTATGACTTTTCTCAAAAATTCGATTTTTTAAATTTAAATTTTCGCACCTGTTCCTGCAGCTCCATGTCCAACAAATCCGCTCTGTGTTTTTCGGCCTCGACCGCAGCGTCGAGTTCTACTACACGGTCCTGAAATTTTGTTCAAATTATTTTTTAAATTATATTTTTCTTTTCAAAAGTTAATTTTAATTTTAAAAAATAAATCTCAAAACTTTTGTACGAACGACAGAATAAGTTTCCATTAAATATTTGCTATTTTCTTGAAACTTATTGAATTCATCAGGAAAACATCCTCTTTAAAATATTTGGGTTTTGTAAGTTTCAAATTTCTTTAAAATGGAATGCTTTAAATTCGATTGGATTCCAGTTAGGAATATTTTTAGAATCTCGAAAAATCGATAAATCAATTATTTTTCAAATTTTCAAACCTGCAGTTGTTCCCTATCGAGAATGGAGGCCTTCAAATCGCCCTTCAGAGTCCAAACCTCACCCTTCAAAGCATCCACCGCGGCCTCCAGTTCTTCCTTGAGTTTGTAGAGTCTGAAAATTATTATTATTATTATTTTTTTAAATTTTAATTTGCTATCTTTTCTTTCCTTCAACTTTCATGAGCTTGAAAAAATCAAGTGAGCTTCAAAATTTCTATTCATTGGGATTGAAAAACCATGAATATTGGCGGTTCAATTTGCACTACTGTTTTAAAATAACTTTTCTAACAGAATTCAACTCAGGTTCCAAGAATCTGATTAAATTTGGTATTATTTTGAAAAATCTGATAAATTCGAGTCAAATTTTTCTGAGAAGATATTGACAAATCAAGCTATTTTAATCTTTCGAGAAAAAAACTCCCGTACCTAGCAATGTCCTCCATCTTCTCCCTGTAGTCCTCCTGATCAATCTGTTGTTGTTGTCGTTCCTCCGCGTCTCTGTCCTCGGACTCCCTGAGCAGAGTCACCGCCTCGACCGTGTTCGCGGTCGCGCGAAGAAGGGCCGAATCTAAAAAAAATCTTTTTTTTTATTTTGAAGAAAGAATCGGGAAATTTAATTCTATTTATTTTTTCTAATCAAGCGTCTTAATGACTTATTAGTTTTAAAGTTTTGCAATAAAATATTGGAATTTTGAACGCATATAAATCGATTTTTGGACAGGTTTCTAAGAATCGATGAATTTGAAAAATGAGGCATGATTAATTGTTCGAACAGAATAAAAAAACAAATAAATACCAGTTTCTTGGGGCTCCCTTTGATAATCGGACTGTCTTTCCTGCTGATATTGAAGTAAAAGTTGCTGGCTCTGAAAAATAATTAATCGATATCATTGGTTTTTTGTTTCACATGATTTGCATAATAAAATGCCAATTTTAAATATGATAGCTCATTGATAAATATTGCGTAAGGATCTCTAAAAAAAACCATTTCAAATTACCTATGTTTCAAGAAAGTATCAAAAGATTTTACAAATTCTTAAAAGTAATGTTACTCCTGAGGTCCTTTTAAATTATATCTATATATATAAGTTTTTTTTCTTCTTTTTTTTAAAATAAACTCTCGAAATTTCTCATTTAAAAATGCTCCACCTGTTCTAATCTCTCCTCCGTCTCTGCCAGTCTGGCTTCCAATTCTGCAATGGCCTTCTGTGCGGATTCCAAGGACTCCCTCAACTCCGGCGATCGTCGTTCGGATTCATAATCCTCTTGACGTTGGTCGAAGTTGGCTTCAGAATTCTTTTCGACGTTGTGCGCCAATTCAGAAGTCGCGTGGGTGGCTGCTTTCTGCTCGCGGAGATTTGACACGACTGACTCGAGCTCCTGGAATTGAAAAATTCAAACTCTTCAGAATTTAATCTTCTTAATTTTAAGTTCAAAAAGGTTTTTTTTAATTAGGACTAAAATTTGAAAAGTTAAATTTTACCTCGTATTTCCTCTTGATTTCGTCCAGCTCATTCGAAAGCTCGGCGGTAAGCAACTCGTGTAGGTGGCACTCCACGTTGGCTCTCTGCAAACATTATTTTGATAAGTTTCAAACATTCCTAATAGAATAATCAGAACTTCTGCACCCATTAATGTTTACTATCCTACTGTACTGCTGTATTTCTCTATAATAATCTTCACCAAAATAAAGTTTCAATACACTTTCTGGTTATAGTATTGATTTAAAAAAAAAAAAAAAAACTTTTAAAATGAAATATCGTTGTTACCTAAAGGATGGGCTTACCCACTTTCTTTCCTAGCCCTAGCTTCATTTCAGTACCAAGTTGAGTGAACTTTACAAAACACACTTGTATTTTTACCGACTTTTAACAAGTTGTTCCAATTTGAAAGTGTAAATGATGGTGAAAAAACGGGAAGGAGTTTTCCAAAACTCATAATTTTGTCGGCAATCCGCTTCCAGGGAGATCTTTGTCTATTTAGGCTAATTCACGATAAAAATTCAATATGTTTCAAAAATGCATTATCAACTTCTTCAAATTACGTCTTCAATAGCCATGTTATTCCCCAAATCAAATTTAAAAAAAGAAATTAAAAGGCTAAAAAATAATAATAAAAATACCTGCAGCTCGGCCTCCAGAGAGACCTTTGCTAGTTCGAGTTGACTCAACTGCTTCTCCATTTCGAGCATCGACTGGCTGAGTTCGACGTTCAGTTCGGACGACAATCGCGCCTCCAACTGGGCATTGGCCAACTTTTCCGCGAGGCCATCCTCAAAATTTATTTTTCTTTATATTTTTCTGATTTTTTTAAAATTAAATTAACTTTTTTCAGAAGATATATATTTTTTAATTCGATAATAACATGTGTCAAATTTTGGGTAAGGCTATCAAGAATTTTTTGCCAGAAAAGATTAAACTCTCTACATATCAAATCCTCAAAAAACTAGAAGTTATTTCCCTAAATTTGAAACCTATTCATAAAGAGTTTTATAGTTGGTGAGAACGCTAGTGAATTGGGAAATCTAATCTAATCATAAAGTGAACTTTCTTTCAACTTCAAGATTATTTGAATTCTACCTGATCTTTCTCCTCTGCCTTTTCTTGCTTCGGAAAGTCGTCCCAGTCCGCATTCTCTTCGCCCCATCCGTCATCGACTGGCTTGGACTTCTGGTGCGGGCTTTCCTCGGACTGCTTCAAATTCTGGTGCAGGTCTCCCTCGGTCCTTTCCACTTCAACAGGCTTCTCATTCCAGTCGCTTTCCGGATTGTCAAACCAACCATCCGACGACTCCTGCGTCTTCTCTTCCTTCACGGAAACTTGAACCGGTTCTGAAAAATGACAATTTCCAATGTTTCAAAAACTCCTTATTATCTAGTACGTCTACGGAGCAATTTAAAAATTATACTTTAAAAAATTTCACCACTTTGTTCTCCCCAATCGCCGTCCTGATCATCAAACCAGCCGTCGTTCTGGTTGCCGGTTTCGGTCGCCGAATTTCCAGTTCCCGAGTTACCGGTTTCCAAAGTCTCGGTTCCCGAAGTTTCCAAATCCGTTTTCCTTTCCTCGTCTTTCACAATTGTTGGCTCAACCGTCTCCGTGTGAACCTCAGCAAACTGGAGATGAATTTTTCGAGGTTTGCCCGATTTCTTGTCGTCGGATTCAGAAGGCTTCGACGTCGTGGCGCTGGAGGAGTCTGGGGCAGCCGACGTCACTTCCTGAAGGAAATCATTTGTAGGGAATTTTGCTGACTTCTGATTTTCTTTAATTTGTCCTAGGTTTCAAAGATTGTATATAGATTGGAAGGAATATTTTACAGTTTACCGGGTTTTTTGACTTGAATTTAAATAAAAATAAATGCTTTGGACATGCTTCAAAAATAGCATAGATTCGAAATAAATGTATTTTGCAATCCCTTGTAACAACGATAGACTTTAATTAAATAAAAGTACCTGATGCTGAATCCTGACCGCTTGAACTTGTTCTTCCTTGCTGACTTTTTCTGTGGCTTTTCTCTTTTCCTCCTTCTCTTTGAATTGACGGATCACCGCTTTGAGCTTGTTCTTTTCCTGAAAGAGAATGAACATTTTAAAAATTTGATAAGTTTCAATAAATGATTATTAAAAGATACAAATAATTTCTTCGTTGTATCAGGATTACAGATAGAAAAATCTGCTAGAAAAGATTCTTCAATTCAATTTGTTCGACTATATTTAAAAATTCTATAAAATCATACTTTCACATTCAATTGATGTTTTAATCGTGGTGTGAGGATTCATTAAAAACTATTATAAAGACCATTTTGAATAAAAGATCCGAATATGTTTTCGAAATTCAATAAAATCCATGTTCAAGAATCACTATTTAATGTCTAACTAGCAAAGAAAGCTTCAAAATTTTTCGACCTGTTTATCGGACTCGATTTTCTCTTTGGCCAGCCGCAATTCCTCCTCGATTCGATCGATTTTCTGCTCGTACGAAATCATGTACTCCTGGTGCTGGATCTGGAAAGTTCGCAGTTCCAAAATTGTCGAACAAAAATCTTATTTTCAGAGTACAAAAATTTTCAAAATAATTTTATTTTTTTCTATTGAATTTACTTATCTTCGAAGAAAAATATGTTCTTTAGGAAAGGAAAATATATACGCTTTTTCTGCTGCAAAAATTGTCCTTAAATTTTTAACTCTGTTTACTACCTCCATCGAATTTTTCCGGCTGTCAACCGCGGTGTTCTCCAGACGTCTGAAGGCTTCTTGCCACTGAAATTCAAAAGTTCGCTCTTTATATGATAAAGTATATCCTTCCAAGACAGGTTGGTATATTTATAGGAAACTAAAAGACTACTGTAACTACAGTATACCTGATTGTCTGTCTTTGCCTTCTCGACTTCTAGTTCGTGCCGCAACTTTTCCAACTCCTTCTTAACCTCAATCGTCTCCGTCAAATTCAGACGGGCCATTTCGAGCTCATGGCTGAAAATTGAAAATGTTAAAAATCTTAGGGCCCGTTCGGACTTAGTTGCAAAGAGTGCAACATTGTTGTCCTGGCGAAAAAATAATATCATTTAGAAAATTAAACTTTTAAATGAAAATTTAAAGAAAAAACCAACCGAATTTTATCCAGCTCCTCCTTTTGCATTTCCTTGATTTCTTCGATATCCGCTTTTTCTCCGTCGAATTTGGAGATTTGCGCTTCGAGCTGAATGATCTGAAAAATTACAAAGGTTATCGTTTTTAAAATGTTTCAAAATTTTTCTAGAAAGAATACATTTCTTTCAGAACAATTATTCGTGTAAATTTACTGCAGTAAAAAATAGAGATTAATTATTTCTTTAAGAAAACCATCATTTCAAGGTATGTTTCAAAGACTCCTTTAAAAATGGTGACTTTCCATAGTCAATTCTGTTGTTCCAAAGTTTAATTAAAATTTTGTTTAAATTTTCCTCAACCTGATTCTGCAACTCCTCTCTGTCCTGCATCATAGCGCGGATCGTTTCGAAAGACTGTCCTAGTTCGGTTTCAAGGCTGAAAAAGTTTTCTAAAAAAATACTCCAAAATTCAAATACTTTTCATCATTGTTTTCCTTATAAAATACAAAAAAAATCTGGATTCTATATAAAAAGAATTTAAATAAAAGCCCCAGATCTTATAAGTTATCTACCTTTCGATTCTGGTGTCGTCCTGATTGAGCAGTTTTTCCTCTTCATTTCTCGTTTTCACCAGGATTTCTTCGGACTTTCGTTTTTCCACGGACAATTGAGCGATTCGGTTCTCGAATTGTTGGATCTGACAAGTTTTAGGTAAGTTTAAAAATTTTTCAACAATAAACAGATTTTTGAAATCCTTGATTTGTTGTATCTGAGAAATTTATGAGGGTAGCTTTAAAAGTTTTCAAATAATAAAAAGGTGATAAGTTTTTGAATTGTTGGATCTGACAAATTTTGGGTAGGTTTCAGAATTTTTAAATAACAAATAGAAATTTCATGAATCGTTCAACAACCGTTGCAGACATATAATCTTAAAAAATCTAAGTTTTCATTTTCAAAAATAAGATTCGAGAGTCTTTCAGGAAATTAATAAGTTCTAAATAATGGCATAAAGATTGTGAAAAGTCAAGATGTTCTTTTAAAAGATCAGTTTTCAGAGTTTTTCATAAGGAAATTGATCAAATTTAGTTAATGATTTCTTTTGTTTAAAAAAATCAACTTTGCCATACCTGATTTTGGAGCTGTTGCCTGTCCTCCATCAGGGCTCTGATCGTCTCGTTGGAATGACTCAGTTCGGTTTCAAGGCTGAAAGAAATAGTATTTGAGAACTCCGACTTTAATTATTCAATAGTCTTATCACAAAGTTCAAATATTTAAAAAATATTCTTTTCAAATTCATATGGTTTCTCAAATCTGCTTTAAATTAAATTGGAAATTTCGAAATTTATTGAAAGTGGGGAATGCTTTGAGCACAAAAATATAGAGGGATAAAGTGAAAGAAAGACATTAAGAATAACAAAAAATTAAAAACACAAACAAACAAATGAAAAAATACCTCAAAATCTTCTCTTGGTTTTCCTCCTTATTATCCTGAATCGGCTGACTTGGCATTGTTTGCAACGATTCTTCCGATTTCGCCCTCTCCGCATTCAAATGGGTCACGTGGAGTTCGTATTGGCGGACCTGAAATTTTCGCAAAATGAAACATTTGAAGTTTAAAAATTTACTGAAATAAATTTCGAAAACTATTGGGTCCAACTTTTCGATTTGCACTATTCAAAATATGCTTTTTCTACACAAATCGTCTTTCCAAATTTTTTATGCAAGCTTCCAAGATTTCTTGAATAAAATGGAATTTTTCTACTCTAATAATGCTGTTGCATTGGAGAAAGGATTAAAACATTAATTTTTCCGACCTGATTCTGCAGCTGCTGTCTGTCTTCCATCAGGGCTCTAATCGTCTCATTCGATTGACCCAACTCGGCTTCGAGACTGAAAACAAATAATTTCTGAATTTCAAATTTTGATTGCTCATCCTATTATTCTAAAATAGAGCTTTAAGCTGTCCGGCGTTATTTTTCAAGGAAAAACTCATAATTTTATATCTATGCATTTATTTGAAAAAGTATTTCCTTATTGAAAAATTCTTTTAAATATTTCCGATAATAAAAACGGAAAACGTCTTCAAATAAAAGTGTGCAAAGTTAAAAAAAAAAAGTTGAAATTTTGAGCCAAATTTTAAAAGGTCTTGTCGGACAAAGCGAAAAGAGAGAAAAGCAGTATCTAATCTAAAAATATACCAAAGGTTCATAGGTTTTAAAGAAACTAAAATTTGTACAATTATTTAAAACAACTTGAAAGAAGCCTGATAAATATAAATTCGGTGAAAAATAACCTGGAAATTCTGGAATCTGTTTCCTGACTTCTTGTCTGGTCAACTTGAGGTGGTTGAGATGAAGCTTCAGTTCTCTGCCTATCCGCATTCAGTTGCGCAGTGTAGACCTCGTATTGCTGGATCTGAAAATTTTAAAATAGATTCCAAAAATATGTTTAATAAAGCCTATTGCTTTTTCTGTAGATAATAGAAACAGTTGCATATTAAAAAATACCAATGAAAAAAGTATGTCCCAAGCTAATAAGTTTCAGAATTTTTAGAAATAATATTCATTTTTCGGTAAATATCATTCACTGATTTTAAAAGAAATGCGAAAATTTTTCAAAAAAAAATGATTCGACAAACTCGTAGAAGAGAAAATTTCCAACCTGATTTTGCAAGTGTTGCATATCCCCCATGAGCGCACGAATGGTTTCACTTGATTGACGGAGCTCGGTTTCAAGACTCAAAATCTTGGCGTCCTTTTCGTTGAAGTTGTTGACTCTGGATTGGAGTTCGAAGTTTTCCGCCTGAAATTAGTCTTTTGTTTCGATATTTTCACTTTTTATTTAAATTCTTATTTATTGTTCTGGTCAAATGGGGTGATTTCGTGTGTTAAAAAGCGCCTTGCGAGAAATGCGCGTCATGACTATGCTCAAAGAGGGAGGCTAGAACAGAGAGCAATGGAAAAAGAGCGGTACGCATTTCCTCTGCCTCTCTTGCCTTTCCTCCCTATTTTTCAACACACAAGACTTCACTTCATTTGGCCAGAATAATATTTTTCTGAGTTTAAATTGCTAATTGAACAAAATTTGATGTATTTTTTTTATAAACTCATAAAAACCCTGAGTTAAAAAATGCTGTGTTTCTAAAATTTGAATCAGAAGATTACAAAATTTAACCTGGAGTTGTTCAATCAGGTCGTTCTGATTTCTGAGTTCCATAGAGAGTCGCTCCAAGTTGGCCTCTCGCTGGCGGAGTTCAGCCTCTTGGGTGGCTACTGAAATTTCCCAACAAATGTTTACCGCTAAAATTGGAACACGAAAATACGAATTATTTTCAATTTAGCATTTCGCATTTTATTTATGAATGCTTGAAACGCGTACAAAATTATCATCCTCAAATTGAGACATCGATAAATGAGAGGCGCTCTAGTTTCAATATAATATCAATAGGCCATAGCCTCACTACTTTAACTAGTTCTTTTGAAGCCGATTTAAAAAAAAAAAAAAAAAAAAACCCCCACCTTTGCTCTGTAATTCCTCCAAATCAATAGTCGAATCAAGTTGGGTTTTGTCTGAATGCAGGTTGTCGGGTCTGCTTGAAGATGGGGCTGATTGGAGCTGGTTTTGATGTTCTTGGATCTGAACGCAACTTTTCGAAAAAAAAACCGTCTATTTTCAAAATTCGACTTTTTTCTTACCATTTTGGAGGTAGCTTCCTCCTGAGCACAACGAAGAGACTCGAGTTCGCGGTGAAGATCATCGACGGTCCTCTGCATCTCGATTCTGGTCGTCTCCAGCTGCAATTCGTACTCGGCCTTTTCCATTCTCATTCTGTCGTCAGCCTGAAAATGTTTCAATAAGTTAAAAAAAAATTCTTTAAATTCAAATATCGTCCGTACTTCACAGTTTGCAGAAGAGACATTTATTATTTTTTTTAAATATCAAAGTTCTAGTTTCTAGCTCCTCAAATTCATATTCTAAGTTCCTCTTTCAAATATCGTCTTGAAAAATTCGATATGCTTCACTAAACCTTCAATTACATAAATAGCAAAAGCCTAACTTTCAATTAAAGCATTTGCTAGCCTTTAACGACAAGCTAAAAAATTCATTTTTCTATTTTTTGGGAAAAACCTCTTAATCCCCAAAATAAAAAAGCATCTCCTACCTCCCTGATCCTTCCTTCCAACTGTCTGCAGGTCTCCTGGATGTCTTCTCCTTCCCCTCTCCTCATTTCCGCCTCGCACAACTTTTCCATAAGTCGCTCATTCTCCTCGATCAGCTGCCGACACTTGTGGTCCAGAGCCTTAGTGCGGAGACGCTCTTCTGAATTTTTAGATTTTCTTTTGTTATTTTTATTTATTTTGTTTTGAATTCCATGTTTCAAAGGAGATTTTGTCTCTTGAATGACCCCCAGGCTTGACCACTTCTTATCAAATATGCCTTATCAATTTCTTACTCAATTCAAAATTCTGAAAACTATCCAAACCAGTTTTCCTTGCCCTATTCTTCATCGCGGGTGAAGTTTCTCACCTTCTATCTCCAGCGCGCTTTGACCCATATTTGTATGGTGTTTATCTACCAATTTCGGTCTTTCTTCCTTTGTTGAGTACCTCTTTCCTACCGAATAAAATCGATATTTTGAGTAGGAAAAACGATAACAGGCTCTAAAAACCACCGACTAAAATCTAGAAATTTTCTTTTAAGTCAGAAAAATGTTAAAAATTTTATTAATTTTCTTTCTGGCCGGAAAAAGTTTATATTTTGTTCCAAAAATTGAAAATTTCTTTTCATCAGGTATATTTCTCTCTATCGTTTTAATCGATACCATTCCTCGTGTTTTCGATTTCTTTTCATCCTGCCTCCTTTCATTCTTTTGTTTTCACTCTTTAATTTCGCAAACATAGTGATCATCATCAAAGTTTCTATTCTTATTTTTTGATTTCGAGAAACCTAATCAATTAGGCTTCTTTTTTTCTAGAATCCTCATGTTTGGTCAACTTTTCACATGTTTATTTATTAAAACCTAAAAAATAGCATTTTATCAAACTTTTCGCAAATTGCATAGAAACTTTCCAAATAGGGCTCAAAAAGAAAGAAAAACATTAATCAATTTAGCCACTTTCTCGCAAAATCCATTTCATTTTCTACTGGAAATTCACTTTACTTTATCTTTCAAAAATTTTTGTCCAAACTTCTCAAAACTCGACCCGCAGAAAAATAGTGCATCTTTTCGAGAGACGAAAAGAAGAAATGCTCTTTTTCTCTGTCGATATATGACACACTATTTTTTCTGCGGATCGAATTTTGAAGTGTTTTGGCCAATAAAACAACCCCTATCAAAGAAATTTTCTTTAAGAAAATTAAGATTCCTCGAAAATCACTTTCAATTATCGTCAATTTAACCTCAACGTGACATTTCTTAGATACCAACACTTTCCGTTTCTTTTCAAAAAAGACTAAAACCCGTTTGCCCATATTGGATCATGACTTTTTACATTCGTTTTTAGGTGTCGCTGCTATTTTTACCCTTTTATCGACTCGCACAAACCCCGGATTACTCACATTTTGTTGATCTTTCTACAAAAAAGACCACTGATTTTGGTCAACAAAATCGATTTTACTACTGGATTTTTCTAATTTTCTAAAATCGTCCTCTTTTCAATGGGCAAATCCTAAGTTATTCCTAAAAATTTTCAAAAATGGTCCAGCAAATTTGCCCCCAGTGTAATGAGCCCACGGTAAAGGTAAGGTTGATTCTTTCTAATTAAAAAAAACATTTTTTTTTCAAATCGCTTTACTTGATTTGATTGTTTAATTTTTGAAAGATTAGAAGTTTTAGAACCGCTTTACTTGGAGAGCCATTTTATACGCAATTTTCTGCTTTCCCTGTGGTATTTTTTGCTGTTTTCGGCGACGAAGGCTTTATTGTACGAAGTGCAACTTTGAGGTAAGTTTGTTTAAATCAAGACTAATTTTTGGTGAGATCAAGTTTTAACTTTCTGAAAGGTATATGTTATTTTCCTGAAACATTCAAAATTTCAGATAATCGTATCTTCGAACGACCGTACGCCTACAGATTATGGCTATCATTACCGAACATTTTACGGGAGTACCACCGGAAATAAAGGCCTGGCTCCTAACGCTGTCTACACAAATACCGTGTGCACTGAAACTACACCCAATACGAGGTCTCATACTTTATCCTGTACGTCTAGTTCCCCGTTAATTAATGCCGATTCGTAATTTTTAAAAAATAATATTTTTTGATGATGTTTTGAGGTTTTTCTTAAAAATTCTATGAAAAACGGGACATTTTCTAACATTTTTGTGATATTTATTTTCTCCACTCAGTTGAAACCGCTTTTACTACGAGTGAAAGGTTTTTTTTTTGAAATTCGATTTCAAATTTTCGTAATTTGAAAAATGGCGCTTTCTTGTTTTTTTTTCTTTGGATTCGAATAAATTATTTAAAAAAAATGCTTTTTGGAATATTTACAAACACCTCTGAATGGTCTTCCTTAAGAATGTTTGTCATATGATTCATTGAAGAAAATTGCAATTTTAGTTTTTGCCAAAGTATGCTTTTAATGCTACCACCAGAAAGCATAAAATTATTGCCAGAGAAATTTTCAAAATTTGATCCAAAATTGAAACTTATCTTTTAAAAATTTGAAACACCAATGTAAAAATAGCCTATTTCAAATGCTATGCTTCAAGATAATTGTCACAAAATATTATTGAAATGTTGCATTTTTATCCAAATTACAAGGAAAAAAAGAAAGAAACCCTCGCACCTTGCGTCCTCCTTTCGCTCTGCTCTTTTTCCTTTTCAAGGGCCTTCAGCTTGGTTTCGAATGCTTTGGAGCGGATCAGGGAACGATGATCAATTTTGGAGGCTCTGGAAAAGTCAATAAATCAAGTTTTGAATTTAAAAAAAATTAGATATAAAAATTAATCAATGTTTTTGAAAATTTTACCCGAGAGACTCTCTGAGAATTCCGATGTGCTCCTCGTAAATGACGATGTCAGCCTCCAGAATCTCGATCAACTGATCCTGCGCAAGCAGGGCTTCTGAAACTTTCACCTTTAAAAAAACTAAGCAAATTTTTACTATCATTTTTTGATATTTTTCAAGGTTTTATTTTACTATTTCAGAAAAATAGCAAATTTAGTGTAGAAAACCGTGGCATGTTACACAATCGGATAACTAATTTGCCCAAATTAAGTTCTAAAAATCCAAACTCATCACAGTACTTTAGCGACAAGAAACAAATAATGAATTCGTTTGAAAAGCTACCATAATCTAATATTTAAAACTTGTCATTACTTAAAGATAGGCACAAAAAGTTTTGTATATCAAACTACAGTAATCCCCACCTTTGAGTCGATCGACATCATCGAGTATGGAGTGCTTCTGACGTTCCATGTAGTTGATGACGCTTTCGGCCTGCGCCAAATCGTCCACCATCAATTGCAAAGTGTCCTCCATCTGAAAATTCGAATTTTATATTTTTAACTTTTAAAATTTATATTTTTTTTACAAATATTTGTTCTCATTTTTATTTCATTTTTTAACTTCAGTCCGATCTCTAATTAATTTTCAAAAATATTTGCTTTTTTTGTAAATTTCGTGTTGATTTCTAGTAAATTGAAGTGGGAAAAATTTGTGACATATCTTATTTTCCTTAAATGATCAGAAGTATTTTGAAATTAAATAATTGAAATGTCGAAATTGGCAATTTAACGATGTTACTGAAGTCTTAAAAGTCTCATTATCAAGAAACCTTGAAGCATATCAAATTATGTATTTGTAGACGTTTTTCATAATGAGACATAAATTACGTCGAATGTTTTTTTTTCAGGATTTTCATCATCAAATTATCTTTTTGAAACCAAACTTTTTAAAAATTTAAGCGAAAAAACCCCCAACCTGACTGGTTTTCTGCTCCAAATCTCGATTTGACTTGGCCGACTCGTCTAATTCGTCGTTTAACTTATGGGCTTTCTCCCTGAAAATTGAATGTTTTTCTTCGAATTTCCATTCAACTTTTTAAAATGGGTCTATTCAAACATCACTTTTCGAAACATTTACTTTCATGACGGCTTCCAGTATTTACAGATGAATGACAGATACAGACGGCTGTATTTATAGAAGGGTAAGGAAGGTAGAGAATGTAAGAAAAGCAGAGAAATGAGAGACAAAGAGCGGTCTATGTAAATACAGGGAGCCTTCATGACGTTTAAAAATTTCATTTTCAATGCGGGGGGTTGTTCCCAAAATTTATACTTATTTATTTTTTAAATCTACCTCAACTCATTGACCTGCTCCCTGAGCTGGGCGTTCTGCTCAACCTCCCACTCGCGCGTGCTTCGCAGCGTCTCGGCCTCGATTTTCAGACGCTCCACCTGAATTATTTGTTATTTTCAACATTATCCGAAGCTTATTAAAAGTATCTTTTTTTTAATATTTCAATATTCTGATCAAAAGTCTTATTCTTTTCAAACATTTTCAACTCGCACCTCTTCCTTGTGTTCTTCGTTATCTGTTGACATCTTCTCTTCCAACTCCTTGATTCGCGCCTGGGCGACCGCGCGCGCTTTCAGCCCATTCGTTTTGTTGTCGTGCCGGAGGCGGTTCATCTCATCCTCAGTCTGAAAATTTACAGAAATGATCACTTTTAATTGTTAAAATTCTCGAAAAATAGAAAAGCTGGGAAATTCGAAGATCTTTCGGCCGAAAATCGAAAAAATAACGAATTTCTGCGAAAGATAGAGATTTTCAGAAGAAAGAATACGATTTCAAAAACGCGGCGAAGAAAATCAAATGAAGAATTTTGTGAAAAATTTCGAGAAAGAAAAAAATGATAAAATCAATTGCCGCGCGATATTTACGAAGAGAAGACAATTAATGGTAGAGAGAAAAGGAGGATTCAAATTTAGGATTTCTGGAACGTATGCTAATTCTTTGTGTATTTGTGTTAGGACGAAGGAGGGGTGGCCCTATGCCTTGTTATTCTATTTCTTGTCTGTAAACTAAAAAATAGGAAATCAAGCAGGAAAAGTGTTGAAAAGTCGGAAAAGAAAATAGAGGATACAGTATATTCTCAAATACAGCCCCTAGGCTTATAAATTTGAGAAAATACGGTATTTCGAATTCGTCAAAGCCCTTACAGTCTTGGCTTTGGCCTGTTGGGCTTCTAAGTCGTCTTTCAAAGTGCCGATTTCGGCCTGGAGACGGTCATTTTCTTCCTTGAAAGCTACCAACAACAACATCAAGTCTTCTTCACTTTGATCCCTAAAAATATTCATTGTAATTTTTAACAAAAATTTCGAAATGTTAGGAATTTTCATTTGAAAAATATACGAGTTCTTACTTGCTAAAAATTATCAACAAAAACTTTTAAAAATCAGATTTCTATAAAGAAGTGATTTTTGTGAGTTTCAGACCAAAATATCTTTAGAGAAAATGGTTTTCAATAATCCTGTCTTCGATCTCTGCGATTATTAAATATACAAACCTATTCAAATCCAGCATGGATCCAGTAGGTGGCAAATCGAAGGTCACCCTTTTCCGATTTTTCTTTTTTCCCTCTTCATCCAGATTTTTTCCCTGCAATTGGTCAATTAATTAGGGTAATTAACTCTTTAATACCCTAGTTAACTATTTAATCAAAGTAATTAATCACTCTCAGTCAACTATGACAGTAGTTAATCTTCAGTTATCCCAATTAACTAAACTTTGAATAATTATTCTCATTAACTACTTACTTAGGATAATTAAGTGAGCTAATTACCTTGAATCCCTGGGGAATGTCGTCGATATCCAACTCGCTCGGGTCTAATGGAGGCGGTGACGAATTTCCTCCAGACTTCGAGCTCGACGGCGCATTTTGTTGGGTTGACGATGAAGCGACTGAAGTTTGTTTCAAATCTTTAAACATGTTTAAAAATCTCTTCATTAAAAACTCGCAGTCCAAAATGATAGTAAATGGATAAATCACATCAAATCTGAAATATGCCGAAAAATGTTCAAATTACGTTTCAAAATCCTTTTTAATAAATATTTCTTCCAGTGTGCTAGGGGCGCGCTCATACTTCGCTTATATTTACGCGAACTGAAAAAAGTAGCACACGGATGTGAGAGACGCAGAGAAAGCATGCTCCTTTCCTCTCTCACCCTCGCGTGCTATTTCTTTATGCTCACGTGAGCGTGAGTGGAGTACGAGCGCGCCCAAATGGTTGAAGATATAAAGTAAAGGAAAAAATAAACCAACCACTTCTAGAGGCAACCGCCGTTCCAGGACTTGGTGTTCTATGCTGTTTTCCGGATCTTCCGGAATGTTCGCCTCTTTCCTGATGACCATTTGTCGATCCAAGCAATGAAGGATCGATTTCAGTACCGACATCACGTCTGCTTTTGCCTTCGATTTCCTGAAAATCACTTTCAATGGTAAAGAATAGAAAATGGATTGGATGTCTTTTAGTTTCGTGTTTTTCAGTGGTAAAAGCTAGAATATCAAATCTTCAAGAAAAAATCCCTCAGTGATAAAAGATAGAAAATGAAACCGGCTGGATTATCACGTTTTTAATCTCTAATCCCATGGCAGAGAATAGAAGTCAAAAACCGGTTGGAATATTTTTTTTTAAATCTAACTTCGAATTTCTTCTGAACGATCCGCATCGCTTGCGTCTTCACGTTGGCCACCTCGCCTTGTTCCCGGCAAAGTTCCTGAAAAAAATAAAATTGAAGAAAATAGATTTTTTCTATTTTAAAGACAAATACTAAAAAAGATAAAATTTTTAAAAAATATAATTTTATTTCTTCATACAAATAAATATTTACCTGTAAATCCATGATCTGCCGTTCCTTGTCGAGAATTACATTGTTGAGTTCCAGAATTCGCTCGTCCTGAAATTAAAAAAAAATAATAAATTTTGAAAAGTAAACATTTTAAAATAATAATAAAATTTTAAGATCCCACCTTATAAACAATTTGTTGGTGCATCCGCTCAATGTCAAATTGCCTGTCTTCACTCCGACTTCTGGGCAGACGAAGTTGCTCTTCTAGAGTCTGAAACATATTTTTGCATGAAAATAAAATGAAATAACTTTGCTAAAATTATTATCCATTCTAATTTCTGTAAGATATAATTTTCCAATCAGTTTCTTGGAATAAAAATTAAATATTTTTGTCAAAATTTCAACATTTCAGTCTTACCACTACACTATCTTCTCTAACTCAAATATAAACTACTAAATTACCCTAATGATATTGAGCTGTTGATTGGCGAGTTGTTGGCTTCTGTTTAGCTCATCTCCCAGGTTGTCCACGGCATGATTCGCATTATCTAGTGACGCCTCTAATTCAGCAACCCGAAGCAGGAGGAGGGCCGCGTTCTATAAAAAAATATTTAGAGCATATAAGTTGACAAAATAAAAATGGCTCATAATGGTTCAATCTTGAGATAGATAGCTTTTTTATATTTCAAGATTTTGCAAAGGAGAAACAAATTCAAAGTATTCAATCGAAAACAGCAAGCGTATCATTTGTAAAAATAAGTTTCAAAAGGTCTAAAAATGAAAATATTTTTAAAACGAAATTGGTGGTCCAAGACAATGGAATAATCTCAAAATTCTAAATTTTTCAAAAATCTGATAAAATAGTGCTATCAAAGTAATTTAATAAGTGGAGCGTTGTGCGATGAATTTTAAAAATATCAAAATTTTCAAATATTCTAAAATTTCGTACCTCCTTCTCATTGACTGCGACTCCTTTGCCGGCGAAATAGAGGTTGATCTCCTTTCTCAGGCCGTCGATTTTCACTTTATGCTTGAGTTTGTACTTGTTGAATGAGGTTTGAAGTTCCTGAAATCAAATTTTAAATGCGATTTTTAAAAATATTATTTGATTTTGAAAATATGTATCAAAATTTATAAAAGATATCGATTTCTAAACACATTACTAATCAATCGACTTTTCAAAGATCATTTTTCTATTTTATTTATTTTTCTCGAGGATAAACCAAAGTGAAATTTCCATTTTCCCCAAAATGTCAAATAAAAAAATCGTTAGATCAATTCAGGGTAAACTAAAATAAAATTCCCATATTTTTCAAAATTAATTAATGTTTTAGGAATCGTAAGATCAATTTCTAATCTTATATTTCTTTCAGTTTCTCTCAGTACAAAATAAAAAAATTGATCCTGAAAAATCGATCGATAAATTATTTTTGTCAAAACTCACAGCACATTGTTTTTCCTTTTGAGCGAGTCTTTCAGTAAAAAAGGCAACCTCAGAGGAAGCCATTTTCAGTAGAAATTATCAGAATAAATTTCTCAAATCATGTAGGTTTCAGGAAAATATCAAATAATTAATTAGAAAATAGCTCTTTATAGGAGCGAAGATAAGGTCAGATAGTTTTGGTGAAAGTATCCAATTATTGATTTTTAGAAATTATGCTAATTTCTAGAAAATAATAAAAATAGCGAAAATAAGGGGTTATTTCGTGCTTTCCAAGCCACGCGTCTGGTGTCGTGCGGTGAAATGCATTGGTGCAAGAAAGGAGTGAAATAGTGCGGGATTAGAGAAGCAAAGGGTGCGGGTTTAAAGAATAGTATTTCAAAGCTAAAGTTTTCATCTGTATCTTTATTTTCTGTAATAATAAATAGTGGGGTTAGAGAAACAGAGTGTAGATTTAAGGAATAGCATTTTAAAACGAATTTTTAAAAATTTTATTTTTTTTCAAAATATTGAAAATTAGAAAAATATAGGGCATAGACATAGAAGGATAGCATTTCAAGCGAAATTTTCCTATTTTTTCAAATTTATACATTTTTATATCTTATCACCTAATTAATATGAAATCATCATATAATAATCTTATTTCAAGTTTAAAAATCCCAAAAGAATAGTATGAAAAATAATCATATTCTCGACTTCCAAAACTTGAAGAAAATGATTAAGAAAAATCTCGAAATTCTGAAATTCATAACTTTTATCCAAGAAGTTCCGGATACTTTTCTCGGATCTCATTCGAACTCCAATACGAGGCCTGAGTGCCTTTTCTAGTCACAGAGAGGGCCGCCACTTGGGCTGCTTTTTGAGTCGATTCTTCTAGGGATTTTCCAGCCAATAGGAAATATGCCAGACTAGATTTTTTTTTTTATTTTCCGTTACAAATTTTTAGTTTTTACCGACTTTCTTATAATTCAAAAAGAACTTTGAAAGGCTACCTCCCACAAAAACAGTCGCCGGCTCCAGTTGTGTCTATCGCCTCCACCCGGCTGACTTCGACATGTTTCGGGTCGGTCGAATTTTCCGAAATCACGACCCCTGAAAGATGGGCTTATTCATTTTAAAAAAAAATTCCCAGAAAAATCCACCTTTCGCCCCCAATGTAATGATCGTACTTTTCGGGCCGAACTTGCAAATTTCGAGGGCCTGTTTTTTCGCATCCTCAACAGAATTTAGCGGATGGCCGGTAATGAATTCAGCCTGAAAAATAAAATTTTCAAAAAATCGTTTTTTTTTTCAAAAATAAAAAAAAATCGCACCTCGTTTTCATTGACACAGACGATATCGACCAATTTCAGCAAATTCTTGTCCAAATTCGGATCTCCCGGGGCGGGGTTGAAAAATACGGTGACTGAAAAGATTTAAAAAATAAACAATTTAAAAAAGGCGAAAAATGAAAAAATAAGATTAAAAGTTACATTAAATTAGAAAAGCTCAAGAATTTAAGAAAGTACCCCCATGCTTCTTCGCCAGCTCGAAAGCACGTTTATTTCCGGAATCGGGGATTTCCGCTTGGCACAGGAGAAGGCCAGCTTTGGAAATTATCTGAAATGCGTTTTAATGAAAAACAAACAAAAAACAATTAATTTAATTTAAAAATTACCTCCTCATTTCTCTCAGCCGCTTTATCGTCAAGCTCCATGTTTGCTCCTAGCGTCACAACGATCGAGTTTTCGCCTAAACAGAATAAGTAAAAAATAAATAACAAGAAAGATAAATAAAATTTATATAAAACTAGCCTTCTTTATTCACAGTGATGGTGGCCGTCGCGGTTTGTACGGAATTGGATTTTTCGATGCCTTCAACGCAAATGCCCTCTTTCTTGAGGCCTTCCAGATTCTTGTCGCCAAACATGTCGTTGCCTATCTGAAAAATAAAGAAATGAAGAAGATAATCTCATCTTTAAAAGATCATAGAATTTCTTTAGAAAAAGGTAAAAATTAACTTTTAAAATAGGAAGAAAATCATTTTCTATAGAAAAAGATTAGAAAAATGTTATCTGAAGGGAAAAGAAGTCAAAATTTTTTAAAGAAAGCGTTGAAAAAAGCTTTCAAAATAAAATTAAAAAAAAAAAAAACTTACCCTTCCAATCATGCTAACTTTCGTTCCTAATTTCGCAGCAGCTACCGCTTGATTGGCCCCTTTCCCTCCGGAACCAGCCAAAAAGTGGTGCCCTCGAACCGACTCTCCTGGACGTGGAAAGCGATCCGTGTAACTGAAAACTGATTTTTTAAAACTTTTTCAAACATCAAGCTCCAAGATATCAGATAAGGCAATAATTTTAAACATGACATAATGATTTTGCGAATATTATAGGGCTTATTGGTAATTTAGTTCACTACTGATCTCGTACTATCGAACTTCGAAAATGAATTTGTAGATAGAGGAATCTTAAACCATATCAAAGATATTTTTGACTAAATCGCTTTTTCCAATTCGTAATAATTTGATCTCATTAACAAATTTCAAACTCTCAAATGAAAATAAAGAATTTTTTAAACATATTTAACAAAAAAACTACCTGATCAAATCTTGAACGATGCTACCGAAGACGACTAAAGGACCATTTCCGACCATTTTTTTTTCGATTTTTCAACCCTTCAAACTTCAAATTCGATTTCTGAAAGAACAAAAATTGGAAAAATTCGAGGAAGTGACGTTATTTTCAAAAATTTGCACTTCAAACTTGCTTAGTTTTCTTCTCATTGAAGCAAAATGATAGAGAAAGCGACATCGTGAAAATTTGATAAGTACGCACGGCACTGATATCAATCAACAGGTCAAACGAAATCAATAAGTTTGCAAAGAAAAACGCCTTTCTTTTCTCGATAAACGATATTTATTCAGTAAACCAAACAAATAAAACTATTCTTTAGTTTCGGAAACTTTCAGAAGTTTCACAACTTTCAAACGCTTCCGAACTTCGAATAGAAACCAACTGTGTTATGTGATCACATATGATGCCAAAATCAGGAAATTCATTGCTCTTGAAATCTAGATTTTTTGAAAATCCTCAGCAATGAATGATAACAATAATAAAATCCGAAAATAAAATTTCACGTTACAAAAATTTCGCGAAACGCGAACTGTCAAAAAAATTATGCGTAGAAAAGTTTGATTTTGGAAAAGCGTAAGCATTTTCTATGGCTAAAAAGAAAGAAATTTCCGACCGATACACATGTTTTTCATGGGTAAAAATGTTGGGACGAGACCCGGAGGAATTGTTTTGAAACAAATTGTGTGAATTTAACTGAAATTTGCAAAAATTAGCATAAAATTGGGGCATCTTGAAAAATGTTTGACGATAAAGCGAGACTAGAAAAACTGCATGAGCAAAACTCGTTTTCAGTCGAATTTACTCTCAAGGGGCGGATCTAAACAAAAATCGAATTTTAGCCACGCCCCCTAAAAATAAGTTCGCAATAAAATCGAGCAAAATAATCACAAAATTCAACAAAATAAACAACGCGTCTTCACGGACTAAAGAATATACTTTGGCAACGAAAAATGAGCCACAGGTATATAAGGAAAAATCTCAAATTTCAAAAATTCTAATAAATATCTAATCGGTAAAAGTAGACTATTAGACTAGGATAAGATGTGTAGGAAATACCTCAGATCAATTAACTTTGTCATATCTATCTTTGATAAGTTTTTAAAGTGCACACGCGACTAGATTTTTGTCTAAGTTTTCGGGCACTAAACGTAAAATTCTACTTTAGAAAACAAGCTTAAAACTCCAAGTCATGAGAAATAGAGTGAAAGACAATTCTTCAACACTAACAGATTTCTCATGATTCGGGATTTCAAAATATGTCGTGAAAAATACGAATTCAAAGTTTCGCGAGACACTCCGGACTTGATTCTTTATCGATTTTGATCATCGGATTACCGTTCGTGTCCGCGTGCATCGTTCCATTCACGATGATCGCCGGTTCCGGGGGCGTTGCACTTTTTCTTGCATTTTGCGCAAAACTTGCTGGATGTTCCGTTTTCAACGGGTTTGGTCCAGGCTCGTTCACGTCTGGTTTGTTCAACTCGGTTGGGTCACAACTGTAGTGCTTCCTGGAAAAAATGCTGTAATTTTATCATTCTTCTTCAAATCTCACGTGAAGATTCTCTTGGTAGCCAATCCTCGTTGCTTGTAGAACAGCAAATAAGCGTCGTCGCTTTGGACGTTAGACACGGACGTCTTCGTCACCATGGAATCATCAAACAGACGCCAATCTAGACTCATTAGATCGCTTGAAGATCGAAGAAAACCCTTACCAAGGACCGTCTTAGACCCGTCGAGTCCCGCCAGACGTCCAATGCTGACGTAGTGTCCGAAGAAGCTGCTGCCCGAGTGGCAGATCACTCCAGTCAGATCGTATTTCTTCAATTCATACGGTATTGTTGAGGGTAGGCAATTTCTTACAGTTGTCTGATCGGAAGGTGCGGATTCAGCCAGGTATGGAGCCATGTCAAGCTCGTAGATCGGATAGAGCACTCGTCGTTCGTCCTTGCTGCGACGGTGCATCGAGGTCTGGTATGCAGAAGCTAAAGGATATGATTGGGAAATACTCCAGTCACTGAGATGATCCTACCAGTGTACACGAATCGCTTTAACTGCACGATAAGCACTGGTGGAAGTCGATAGAGCTCCAATTTCTTCGTGGCCTCCACGTGTTGTTTGCACTTGTTGCAGTACCACGCTTCTTCAGGCTTCAACTTTTCCGTCTCCGAAAACAGACCGAGCATTTCTTGAAGAGTCGGTTCAGCGGTCGTTCCTCTGCCCTCCGATGATGTGCTTCGACAGAACTTGGCGGATTTGTCGACGTCGCAATCCTGGAATTATTGCATACGAAATCGGCTTTAATTTGAACAGTCACACCAATTGCCGCTTATTGATGACTGTGATGAACGGCTTTCCATTCCTCAAGTTGTACCAGTTGACAGACAACCATGCACCGTTCTCCACGTTCACGAGTCCCTCGGTTTCCTTCTCAGAAATCGTGTCTCCCAACACGACTGTTTGGTCCTAAAAGAAGAGAATGGATGTTTTCGAAAGAAGAATTGAGAACGAACTCGGATTTTCTTGATGAGGAACATCTGCTTGCTCTGGGATGGGGTTGTCGAGCGGTTGCTGCTGTTACTGGCTTCGCGACTAGGCGACTTCCTAAAAACCCGTTCTTAAAATATTATAGAAAAACTCAAGTTCCACCTGGCTGGGGACTTCGAAGCAGCTCGTACTGAAGAGTCCGAAGGAGTCGATCCATTGATCCTCATCGCAGCGTGTGGTCCTGAAATCAGCAGCCATAAACTTGAAAATGTTAGCTCTAGGAAAATAAGGTTAATTGATGTGAAGGTCGGACTAGGCATCTACTAAAGATATCTACGAATCTATCAGTGCACGTAAGACATATAGCATGGCAGCTTGCAAATCAAATATTGGGAGTTATGGCTAATCTATGTTAACATTTCTGAAGGCTTGCGATGAAGAACCTATTTTCTTTACCTTCTTCGGGTCCTGGAAATGGATTAGTCGTCATTAGTTTTGTCAAATTTTTAGAGATTAAGATCTTTTAATTTATTTTAGAAAAGTCTTACCTGGGTTGAGGAAGGAAGGTGGTGCTCCGACACCTCGCCGTTGACGTCTTGGGGGTAGAGGTGGGTCATTGGATTGGGAGACCTCATCGTTAGCCTCCTTCTGATCATTC
>LIAE01006469.1:24450-73822 GCA_002287525.1 Diploscapter pachys | reverse complement strand
AATATTTCGGGTTAAATCCCAATTTATCGGTGCCTCCATAATTTGTCCGCACCCTGTATTTGCGACGTTTTAGGAATTCGACTTCATCTATTCGACCCGTCGTTTCCCCTACAGCGACATCGTCAAACTACCCACAATCAATCGCGAATTCTGCTCGGGATGCTCTTGCGAAGGTAGGAACTTTATGAAGGCGAGCATTTGTGCAAACTGTTAGAAAACATTGGATTTTGCTCGAAGATCTCACGGAAAAGAAGAAAAGACGATCTTGCCTCTCGATGTATTATGCGCGTTTTTGGGCAAATATTTTGTACAACATTCTCAAAGTGTCATTTCAGACGATTGCTCGGATCCCTCGAAGTGCGAGTGCCAGCAGCTAACGAAAAATGGAGTCAAGAGACTCACGAGCTCTGCAAGGCCTGCTGAATTCGGGTAAGTCATTTCACTCTTTTCTGATAAAAATCAATTTCGTTTGTAAATTATGCTTTTGTACTTGGCTCGGATCATTATTATTTTTTTTGTTGAAAATTTCAATTAACGAAACTTTGAATTGCATATCAGTCATTCAAAAGAGCATTGTAGCATGGCATTCAAATTTTTATACCTCGAAGAGTGGATTTCTCTATTAAATCCTATCTTACTTCTATGTTATATTATGACTTTTATCTGTATTTCATAGCAGAATGTGTTCTGAAGTCTAAAAGAATGCTGATATTTTCAGCTTCGCCTATCGATCCCTGAAAGGCCAGACAATCACCGGCATCTACGAGTGCAACGAGAACTGCAAATGCTCCACGAGGAGATGTCACAATCGAGTTGCCCAGAACCCCATCATCTATCCTCAACAGGTAGGGCTTTCCTTCTCATTTCTCTATTCATTCTTCAAATCAAAAATATGCATTCAATTTTGTTAGACTAGGATTTTTGTCAATTTAATTTCAAGACAGGTTGAAAAATGACATCTCGGTGATGGCACCATTCTCATGATATACGGGTTTTTCTTTATCGATAATAATCTTACCATTATTTCCAAATAAGCAAGTTCGCAGCCGGAAAATACAAATTATTATTTTTAGCAGAAAAAAATCTTCATGATAGAAGAGAACATATTTACGCTGAGTTTTTACGCGAAAGAATTAGGTGCATAATTAGTAAAATATAAAAGAGTCGATTCAGCTATTCAAAACGGCAACGTGTGGCTGGGGCATCCGCGCGATGGTGGACATTCCGAAAGGGGCCTTCATCGCGAATTACCACGGAGCCCTGCTCACCACCGATCTGGCCGACCAGCTGCAGTGCGACGTCTACTTCGCTGACCTCGATCTTAAGGACTCGGTCGAGAAGTGCAAAGTCGATGAGGACTGTGCCATGGGGTTAGTGCATTCGAAACGTTTTTGTTTGGAGAGAACTAGTAGGAAGATTAAAACGTGCTCGTTGTAAAGTGAGCAGGTTGCAATTTGATAAACGGATAAGAAGATTCGAAAGATGAAGAACTGAGATGTTTCTAAATTTTGATCAGGTATTCTCAGAATTCCGATTCCGAATTCAAGTCTTGGGGAAACTCAAATTTGATTCCAAATTCTTCAAAATCAAAGCTCCGAAAAAACTTTTCTAGATGTTAGTTGCGAAATGGACATGCTATGTAATAATAATGAGACAAAAACATGAACAATAATGGAATATGATTCGAAATTTCAATCTCTAATAAATATGAAATTTTCCAGATTTTTGGATGAGGCAATTGGATCGTCTGAAGGAGAGCAGGAAGACAGACCTGCGCAGAGAAGGAGAAAGGGGTCGGATGACGATGATGGAGTCGGGTAAGTTATTTTCTGCTTGGAAAGTTACGAATTGCTAAGTGAATGGTTGCGAGAGTGGTTTATCTCATAGTATTTTGCATAAAAATATTTCCAAACCTGTTCACTTTTTCAAATATTCAAATCATCGATACATTAGATGAAAGATAAAGAAGATTTTTTGTAGCTCGGATCTGTCAGATGATCAGGAATCGACAGGGCAGATGAGACTAAGAAGGAAGAGGAAAGGAACCAAGAGAAACTATGCAGACGATGCTGGGGAAAGCGACAGTTCAGAAAATGCTGAGCAACCCAAAACCACTACTAGGAAAATCGGTTAAACGAAGCAATCTAAGGAAGGGGGATTATTCAATGATTTTCAGACAACGAGGACGCGATATTCTTGTGGGACAGCTACTTCACGGAGTCTGAGTCTCTGTTCGTGCTAGATGCCAAGGACAAGGGCAACATCGGCAGGTTCTACAATCACTGCTGGTATGAACGATTTTAAATTAGGTCCCTAAATTTTCCCTTCCTGTTTGGAGAGAAAAGGTGTTATAGCCAACTCGAACTCTACATTTTCCTGCATATGCTCTTGTTTTTTGGGAAAATCTTGAAAAAAGATGCTATGAAATCTGCAGTAGGAAAAGATACATAAATTAGTGCGAACAATTGAGCAGAAACCCCTCCCCCTGAAAATAGTCTGCAAAAATGCGCATATGAATCGAGACTCATAGAATGCGAAAGAAGAGCAAGAGCGCTACCTTGAAAAAGAAAATGAAATTGTACAGTCTCTTTTCCTCTTCCTGAAGGATAAGACACTCATTTTCCAACGACATTGCACTGTCTTTAATTTTCATTTGTATTTTTAGCCTTCGCGAAATTTCGATACTCCTGTTTTAGCGACCCGAACATCCAAACGCAACACGTGCTCGTCGACACTCACGACCTCCGCTTGCCGTGGATCTCCTTTTTCGCCTGCAGAAATATCAAGGCTGGAGAGGTAAGGACAATCAATCAATCGTCCATGAATCGACGCAATTGCAGGAACTTCGTTGGAACTACAACTACTTCAAAGGAGAATCTGCAGATGCGGACGTGGAGGAGAGACTGCCCTGCAACTGCGGTGCGCCTTCTTGCGATGGAGTCTTCAGGTTCGAAACTAACCAATAACATAAATCTTCATGAATATTTGGGTTTCTGAAAGCGACTTTTCATCTGATTTACAAATTGGAAAAAGGCAACAGTTATATGACAAAAGACAGATGACTTAACTAGAGGACACTCAATCACTTTGAAATACTCTCCCTCATATAATACTGCCTTAGAAAAAGTATTCATTTTTAATTTCGTATTTTCTGAGGATAATACAGCCGGCTTCATGTGTTAGTAATCGCCTGATAACCGCGATCGCTTGTACTAGTAACCGACTCGTTTTCTAATTTCTCTCCTCTGCCTACACTCCTCACTCTAAAACCCCCGGCTACTAGTATAGGGAGCCAATACAGTCTTTCGGAAATTAATTCTCTTTTAAAAATTAGACGAAAGGGGATATCTTGGCTTTTTCGTTCAATCCATCTGATTTCATCGATATTGCATTCAGATACACGTACCAGCACTCGAAGAATGACGCTCCCGAAGCGACCGATGAAACACAGTATCCGAGACGAACGAATCAGGTTGGAACGCTTTGAACTGTTTGGACTTGGAATAGACATTTTCATGGTATCCAATTTTTATTTCTCGAGTTTTGTTATGATAGGAGAGTTATCTTTTCTTTTAGAAATTTTCAATATGCAACTCCTCTGACTGAAAACTTCTATCGATGTTCAGTTAAGATTTAAAGAAACAACAAATTTCAGCGATCCTTCGAGAATCCGTTCGTCTAGCCGCATCGCGAGCAGACGGGCAGCTCGATGAGATTCGACAGGATCAATTTGGACTAGATTTAACACGTTGCGAGTTGATCTTCATCTTACATTTTTACAGGTCAATACCAGGGTTTATTTATTCCTGCTAATTTATATTCCTTTTCCTATTTGTTGTTGTTTTTTCGAAACGGTTGTTCATTCAATTGTATTAATCAATGAATTTATTGAAACTAAACGACAACAATAATTATGACCGTTCAACAATGACAAACATCGCTTTCTCCAGCAGAGGGTAACTTCAAATTTTTAGACAACAATGAAATTAATTGTTAGAAAGAATAGTGGATTGGTAAATAGATGGCATAAATGACCGTAATGAAAATTCATGTCAGTTTTTTTTTTAAAGCTACTCCCCTCCAGAGAGATACGCAACAAAAGGCTAACATTTGTAGAAAATGAAAGAAAACGTCAAAACCGTAACATTAGATTCCAAAATAAAAGGCTGACAAAGAATTTATCTGTTCCTCTTTTACCGCTTCTAAAGGGAAGTCAACACGATCTCGTCGTTCTGATTGGCAGCAGAATTACTGTGAGGAATCGAGAAGTTACCCTAAAAACCGCGTTTAAATTATTTCTTCCGACAAGTTATTTTCAAAGATAAAACCGATGTGAAATGTGAAATATGCTCCGAAGGTACCATTTTATTAGTGGGATAAATAAAGAACGAACAAAAATGTGCAATGATGTTTAAAGAAAGCAAGCAGACCGATGTCAGGTAATGTGTGAAAATCGATAACTAATCTGCTACATCACCCTTGCGTACTTTCCTCACAAGCTATTGCACTTTCATTCGCATTTTATGCATCCCACTGAAATAATAATTGGTCGTAACGCTTTTTCTTCTGAAAAAGATTAGCAAAAAGTGAATAATGAAGAGTAGGCATTGCTACAATTTAACAATGAAGCATCCTTCATTTGAGCAGATTATCATAGTGTCATTGTAAATACCTTTCCCAAATTAATTCGATTTTTTCCATCATAAATTTACAAAATAATCGGAGAAATACTCACATAGATGAGATTTGGCGGCTGCCACAAGCTGCTGTGAATCGTCTGTGTCACAGGATCCTACAAGCAATCAGCTCATTCACCATTTTAGCAACAGCAATATGACGGCACGATTTCTATCAAATCGCACATAATTCTACTATGGAAAATCATGCCGTCCTACTACCATTTTGTAATTGTTGATCAAAATTAAGTGCTGTGAAAGATCTCGGTAAAGTGATCAAAGGTTTTTTCGTCAAAATCTTTCGAGTAGAAATAGAAGGAATGCTCACCAAATAGCTGTCCTGCGCATAGCCGGAGACATTGTCCAGATTGTCTGCACTCGCAGTCACATCAAGCAGAGCCTGTCTCTGGTTGTACATGGAGAGAGATGACGTCTGAAATACATCATCTGAGAACAAATCAGAAAAGGAGATTATTCATTGTGAAAAACATTTGAAATTCAAAATCACGTTTCCAATTTCTTCAAATTTGTCAGAATCAAAATCAAAATGTTCTTTTAATAGAGTAACTTATTAATTAGGGACAAGACGGAATTATGGTTCTGTCATAAATTGAAAGATCAATTCCGATTCTGGTTCTAATTGTTATTTTAATTCCGTCTCAACGCTGATATTACCTATTACAAAATCTCCATTCATCGTTGTTAAATTTTTAAGTTAATCTTCAGAAACAGTGGACAATGCATAAAAGAAGATGTCTGGAATAAGAACCAAAACTCACACTGGCAGCAATGGGCGTGTCTGCAGTGATTCTGGTGGGAACGAGTTCTGCAGGGCTGGGAATGGAGCGGGAAGTGCTCGAGTGCTCTGCCACATCCGTCTGTCTGTTGATCTGACTGTTCTCCCTCGCAGAAAAATCCTCGCATTCCAAGTCACAGTGAAGCGGGTCCGTGTAAAGCTGAAAAATTGAATTAGACTTTTCGTCAATGAATTTTCATAAATCTCATGGAAAAAAACCAGCTTATTGTTAGTGCAATAGATGAATAAATAGGCTATTCTTTGTTCAGCATTTTAAGCCTACTATAGAAAATTGTTCAATTGTGTGATCTCTTGAATATTATTATTTTGTCAGAAGAAGATAGCAATTGAACTGAATCATCCGTTTTTGAATAAATTATGCCAAAGAACAAACCATGGCGATTTCATTGCAGGTGGCCGTTTTGACGATTTCGCTGAGTTTGGCGAAATTGCGGTGCTGAATTCGCTCGATCCACTTGAACATCCGAATCAGCTCGTCGTAGTCGCAGTGCCTCGCATCCTTAACATCTCCACGTTCATAATATTTTCACTTCACAACAAGGATGTGTGCCGACATTTTGCATCTCTCCTCTCCTAAACTCAACCTCAGTGAAGTAGCATTCGTCTCGAGGAGAGAAAAGAGATGACAAAGGAAAGTGAGTGGGAAATAGCAAAGGGAAAAAGGGACGAGACAGATGCGAAAGCGAGTTGCAAAAAGTGCGGCATGCTGTTCTCTTCTGACACAAAAGTAATACAACCATCAATGGAAAGGCAAACTCACCACGTGAGCCTCGTTCTCGATTTCATGGATCATTTTGCAGATCACGCCAGCCTCTGCAACACTGTTCGTAAATGATGTCGCAAGGCGTTTTGCAATGATTCAATCTTCGTCAATTAACTGCTTTCATTTTGTTCATCGAGAAAATTATCCTTTTCAGGAAGATGCCATCCATTAAATTGAGTTGAAGCTTTCCTCATCCCATTATGCTGCTCCTTCCCCTCTAATATTAAGAGATACAGTCCAAGGATGAAGAATTGTCAGAAATTCTTTGCGACCTACTCCCCCATATTTTTCGTCTGACGAAAGTACTTACCTAATCCTGAAGAGATAGAAGAAATGCAGAAACAAGCACAGAAGAGGAAATCGTTTTTTTTTTGTTGAATTTATTGTACAGAACGATGCCAACCTTATTTGTTCACACGAATAATGCAAAATTGGCTCACCACAAGAAGAGAGTTTGACAGTTGGAGAGTAGTTGAGATTGATGACTTCGAGGAAATATCTGTGGATGTTGGCCCAGTTGAACTGCCTCTCCCCATTCCCATTTTGCACATCGCCTTCATCCTCATTCTCGTTCTCATTCGATTCCATCTCCAAATTTTGGTCTCCAGCCAGATCCTCAAATCAATGATTAACCTCAACAGAAGATTGACTTCCACCGGATAAGGTTTATAGTGCAACTATGTTCAAAGGTTGATTCATTACAAAGTGATTATAAATTTTCATCAAAAATAGCAATTATCACTTAACAATAGGGAGGAGTCTGAAAGCGAAAATCGGCATATTTTTCTAAAAAGTGTCCGGTTAAATTTAACTAATTCCATTCTACATTTCATTATTATTGAGGAAGAATGTTTAATTATGATCCTTCTGAAAAGTCTCATTAACTTACAATGACAGCGGCGGGCGGTTGAAGAGAAGGGATGGATTTGACGAGTTGCTCGTTGAATTGATCCTCAAATTAGTTTTACTATTCATTTATAAAAAAAAAATTTAAGAATTTTCAGATCTCCATATCAACTCGAAAATAACCCATAAATTCATTTCTCGAAATTCTTTAAATCAAGGGTTTTCATGGTAAACACTCACGAGAGTGATGTTCTGCAAATTGATGACGGGGCTGCACATCTCCCTCATCTCCTTCATCTTATCCAACATCTTGCACTTCTTCGCAACTTCAGGCATTTCTCGCATCTTCATCACTCTCTTCGTCCTCTTCTGAATTGAGCCAACAGGTTTTTGGCCATCTTTCTGCGATTGAAAGTACATATTTAATAGTGCTTTTTTAAAGAAGGAAATCGCTATCGTGAATGCCTCTAAAACGTGCCATAAATCTAAATGCGCTCCAATGCTAACCCTACTAGTCTCTGCCTAACCTGGGTAAATAAAAGTAGGAAGTTGGTATAAGTTTGTAGACGTCTAGAAGGAGATTAGATTTACATATCTGAGTAAAATATTTGGGAATAACTTAACCTTTACAAGGACACGCTCATCCTCAATTTGTGAGCTTCCCCTTACTATTTTCCATTATAATGCAACGCTGTAGCAGGTGTCAGAACGTTTTGTAGGTAGTAATGCCCATCCAGATAGGTAGATCCCAATCCCTTCTAGACATCTACAAACCTATACCAATTTCCTACTCTTATTTTCTCTAGATTAGACAGGGACGAGTAGGGTTAGCATTGGAGAGCATTTAGATTTATGGCAGATCTTCGAGGCATTCACGATAGAACAATAGGAGAATTTAAATCATTTTTAAAATGCGTCGACTTTCATCCCAAAATCAATATTTGATCTAAAAAATAAACTAATTATAGCCGTTATTATTTTTGTCGTTTGTTTTTCTTCGGATGTTTGAGCAAAAATTACGTCAGAAAATTCTACTTGAAATAGGGAATATTTTTTCAGGGGAAAAGTTTAAGGAGCCTCATTATAATCAGAGAAGAAATGTCTTGGTTGCAGAAAAGTACCTGTTGCTGAGCCATCTCCTTTCCAGCCTTGTGCCTCGCGACTCCATCATCTGCTTGACTGCCATGATTGCCTGGATTCTCCCGCTTGTCATCAGCCACTTTGGCGATCATCTTCTTTTTCTCACTGCTCCTCTGCAAGGAAATTGATCCTTCCAATCATCTTCCATATGCAGGCATTTTAATGATCCTGTCTATCATGAGAATTGCAAGTCAGAAGACAAAATAATGGAGTGTGAGAATCTGCATTTTCATACCCCTTTTCTGCAAAATATTTCGTTTCGCTAAAAGCTCTGGCGACATGTAGAAAGCTTACTGGGAAGTTGGATGCGGTTTTGTATGCCTGTCATTCTTCGAATTGAACTGCACTGACTTTTCAAGATTATTCTGATTTCATTGTGAACTTACCTTCTGGTTTCCACCAGATTCCACTAGATGCCCTTCTGCATCGACATTCCCGCCATTCGACAATCTTCCATCCATTCTGCCTCCAATCGTTTCCATTTCAGCCAACAGAACCGTTATTCAAGAAGGATGTGGCTGAAATCTAAAAATTTCGCGGTGAAAATGAGAGCATCAAGCGGAAACGAAGATGATTAACAAGTGTAGAAAAATGAAGATCTGATCTCGATTTAGGGATCACCAGCCAAAATTTTAAACTTGTCGAAATGCAACCAAAGCCCATTCCTGGAACCTCGAATAGATCGTTCATCGATACAGTGAGAAAGGCACAAGAATTAGCATAAAGCGAAAAATCTAAATTCATCTTTGAATTTGCAGACACTTGTTTTCGTCGAAAATAGCGAAAAGATTACGCGAAATGAAGAGAGCAGATAGATAAAAAGAACCGTTCATTTCGACTTCTTGGCCTAAAATCTGCCGAATTTCTTTTCGAATTCTCCCAAGTATCTTTGTTTTCTCCATTTTCCGTGCGTGAACTTCGTGAATTCTCTCGCTACTTCTCCAGGTAGCACAAAATTACCGACGACATCAACATTCTTGTGGAACATCGACAGTTGTCGTTTGAAATTCGGAAATCGCATTTTTCTTCGAACAATTCTGACGTCGCATCTAAAATTCCGAAAATCGTAAATTCTCGTTAAAGACTCGTGTTTCCCACATATTCGTTCGTTTTTATTGACTTGTTTGTTTCAGAACGCTCATAGCTTCCAAACAACCAGGCAAACAACGCCCTGCGCACTTCTGCCGATCTGCCAGCTGAACTGAACTGAAGAAGTGAAGAAGAAGATGTCGATTGCATCTGGAGTTGCTGAGATGGCCGCCAGAATGGAGAGGGCTGGCTTGAAGGATGACGAGGAGAAGAAGATGGGAGAGGACCGACTGGGCGGGAAGCTGGATGAAAAGGCTGAGATTGAGACGGGCAAGGACAAGGAGAAGGGAAATGAGGGGTCCAATTCCGATCGCAAGGTGAGTGGCCAAATAGAGAACAAAGTCTAATTTGACAACATTCTCGCACTTTTCTTTCATCCCGATTCTGATAGTGAAAATCAGACCTAGGCAGACTTAGTTAAAACAAATATGGGAGGGGGCACGCAAAACATTTGTACTATAGAGTAGAAACATTGATTCCATATGGAGGTGCGCAACGTGATTAAATCGAAAAAAAAAAAAGTTGTATTGAAGAGAACACATTGAAGATTTGGCTTAAACGCTGCCTAGGTCTGGTGAAAATGAACGATAGATTGCTATCAAACAGACATGTAGATGTGCAAGTGCACTGCTCTTTTTACTGCCAACATCCTTGATCTTAAAAGGAGTATCTTTGGGAGAAATACTTTGTTTCAGCCTCGTTCCAATTCGCAGCAGGGTCCTGCTAAGCCGCGTCTGACTCAGGAAGAACGCGAGAAGATGGACGAGGAGAGACTGGCGAAGTACATGGAAGAGCAGCAGAACAAGAAGGTGCTGGAGAAGAGCTGCAAGGGCACTGTCAAGTGGTTCTCCATTCGCAACAAGTACGGATTCATCGAAAGAGACGAGAAGGGCAAGGACGATGTCTTCGTGCATCAGGTGAGAGGAAGAAAGTGAATATGCCCCGATATGTAGGATTGCCTTGTCTTGATTTCTTGTCAAAATATAGTAATTTGGAAATATATGACAATTCGAAGAAACAGTATGCAAGTGAGGAGATCGCGTTTCTCGATCCCTCATAACTCGACGTGTTCTATTTCTTCCAGTTGCGTATTTCCAGATGGCGATCTCGAACTCGAGCGTGAGGAAGTACTTCTACCGGACTCTGGAGGAAGGCGAGCCTGTCGAATTCGACATCGTCGAGGGGAAAAACGGACCGGAAGCGGCCAATGTGACGGGACCCGAGGGCGGACAGGTTAAGGGAGTCAGGTAGCCCAAACAAAGATTCTGGATGAATCATTGCTCAAAACCGGGAATGAATCGAAATTTCGACACGTGAACCTTCCTGCTCCAGGAAGAGTTCTTTCAACTTTTTTTCTCACTATTCCTATTCCGACTTCTTTTCGGAAAATAGCGTGGAAAAAACGAGTAAAAGCGTTCGTGACGAAGAGGAGCTCACTCGTGTCGAAATTCTGATCATAGCACTCGCATAGAGAAACATATTCATTTCAATTACAGAATCGTCTTTGTGTCTCGTCGCAACTCAAATGCCCGCCGAGTGACTCGTCGCAGGCAGATGTCCAAGAACAAGCAGAGCGAGGGAGAGGATGGAGGTGAGGCGTTTGGAACAAAACCTGGAGCATAGAAAAGATGTGAAATTGATAATGTGGTGCAAATGTTGAGATGATGATGATGCACTTTGATTCTGAAAAATCGACTTTTCTCCATGAATATTCAACTTCGTGTTTCAATAACCTGATTGATTTTCAGGGAAGAGCGGCAAGGAGGCAGACGCTGGCAAGAAGAAGTCCCGCAACAACCGCCGTAGAGGCAGAAGGAACACTGCAAGGAGTGACACGTCCAATGGAAAGGAGGCCAGGGGCAGAGGCACTGGCGGCAAGGTAAAGCAGGACGAGAACAAAGAGAAAGGGGGGAAGACAAGGCTAAGGAAGGGGTGAGCGAAAAAATAGGAGAGAAGATGGGCATATTCTGAGCAGTGTAATCTAAAACTGTTTGAGTTTACTATTTTTTCTTCCCGGAATTTCGAACATGCCTGATGAGAATAATTTGAAGTAGTTGAACATGAATTTGCAGGACAAGGTCTCGGGCGACAACTCGGCCGCAGTTGCTGCTGTCCACGGCTCCAACGCCGCTCAGACCTCGGTCTGATTCGACTTCCTCCCCTCTATGTACTTCTCCACTCTTCTTCCCCACTATATTTTCATCCGGATGGATACCACTTCCCTCCTTCTTTTCTCCAGCTCTTCAAAGTCTTTCTTCTCTTTGTTTCTAGTCGGTTATTTGACTTCAACTTATTTTGATTGTAATGTCAAATGATGCAACTTTTATGCTCCTCAAAACTTCATCATCTTTCATCTGTTGATTTATTTGTATTTTTGTTTCTATCCTCTAAATTCTTGGCGGATCAGCCAGCTTTCTGCATCAATTTCTTCTTTCTCTTGCTTATCTTCTTGCAGTAATCCGGATTACTCGGTACTCTTTATCTCACTTCACTTCGTTTTGTTTCGTCTTGTTATGTTTTGTAATTATTGATTTGGCTCAATTGTCTTGAATCTAAATAAATTGTTTGTTGATGAAGTAAAAATTCCAATTAGTTTTTGTCTGGTCAATTTTCCACTTCAAGAATATCTTCCTTTTCCTAGATTGTTAATTGATAATTCATTAATAATTGCGCATGCTATTTTTTCAAAAATATCATTTTCTAAGATGATAATAATGCTGCAATATACCATTTTTAATCAAAATAGCACCAGAAACTGGGCTTTCATAAACAAGCTAGCGCTCTCTAGTTAACAGTGTAGTGTAATGCTGCTTATCTTCACCCTTTTCATTCTATGTTGCGCCAAGCATTTTTGGTGTACGCTTTTATGCTTGAACATTTTCATCACTATTTTAGCTTTGAAAGTTTTAAATGTTCTAACACTTTTGAATTAAAATTTGTAAATATTCGCATTGTGCTTCGAATAGAATGCATTCGTTTTCTTTTTGCTTTTCAAATCACATTTTAACGATTGATTTATTTTCAGAAAATGTCGAGCGCCAAACCAATCCTCTACTCGTTTTGGAGAAGTTCGTGCGCCTGGAGAGTCCGAATCGGTAAGCTAAAAATTTGCCATGATTTTATGAAAGAAATTTAGTCAAATATTCTCAGAGTTAATATTTTCGGTACCAAAAATAGCATCAGTCATTTTCGTACATTTTTGAGATAGTGAGAAAAGAAGTTGACTAGAATGGAAAAGAAAAAATCAATGGGAAAATTAAAGAAATTTTGTTCATATATGATTAAACATTCATTAGTGCCATTTTCAGCGCTCAACCTAAAAAAGATCGATTACGAATACAGATCTGTGAATGTGCTTTCGAAAGAGGAAAAGGTATGCCTTCTCAGTCATAGTTATGCGAAGTTAACTTTCTTTTAGTTTCGTATTTTCTGAGGATAATACAGTCGGCTTCCTGTATTAGTAACCGCCTGATAACCGCAATCACTTGTACTAGTAACCAGCTCTTTTCTTATTTCTCCCCTTTGCCTACACTCTCTCACTCTAAAATTCGGTTGCTAATATAGACGATTGCGGTTACTAGTACAGTTAGCCATTTTACGTATGAAATTTAACCAAAAATCATAAAATAAAAATCTTTGATTTCTCTGCGGTTAAGTCCGGCAAAGAGACCGTTGTCGGTATACCCAGGACATACTGTAACCAGAAAATGATGAACCCGCACATTTGCGCATTTCTCCCTACGGCGAGAATTGATTCTCGTTGACCGTTTTCGGAAATTATTACTAGGAAAAAATTATTCAAAAAATAAGTGCTAAAATAAAATAACCTTATTGTTAGACCATCCTGTAATTCCATAATTGGATCAATTATACAAATAGATGAAGGATAAAGTGGATGAATTTTACAAGAACCCATTCTCAATGCATCCGCTCTCGAATCATGTGATTTGGATTCAGAATTCCCCTGAATGGATCAAAGTAAACCCATCGAGGAAGGTTCCTGCTTTAGTGGACGGAGATGCAACGATCACGGAGAGTTTGGCAATAATCGAATATCTTGAGGAGAAGTACAAAGACAGAGGGAAGCCACTTCTGCCGAGGAATTTGACGGAGCGGGCACAGTCGAGAGCTATCGCACTTCATGTGAGTTTTGCATAATTGAGAGCTAAAAAATATGTTATTGTTGGAACTACAGAATACAATATAAAATGTTATTCTTGGAAATTTTTCAAAATGCTAGAATCAGGGGTTGCGGAATTTGAATTTTGATAAATTAGGAATCGAAATTAAAATTCCCAGAGTTTGGAACTGGAATCGGAATATTATCTTGATAAATCGCTCAATTTTTCAAATATTAATGAGTCTTAGCGTTACTAAGTGATATCTAGTATCTCGATGTGTTTAACACATCATTTCTGACGTCTTTCAAGCTATAATTGAAGACATTTGGCCAAAATGATCCCAGAACGGAATAGGAATCAGAATTGAGATTTCGTCGAGATGAGAATATGAATCGAAATTCCAAGGCTCAAAAAACCCACTGAATCGAAATTCCGCATACCTGGTTAGAATGATAGAATTTTCAACTTAGAAAAATGAATTATATGAAAGACGATTTTTTTCATGCATCTCTAGAAATATTGTAGCATTGTTTGATTACTACATGTACTGTTTTCAGATAGCTGCTGGAATTCAGCCTCTACAGAATGTTCGAGTTCTAGGCTATGTGAATGCAAAGGAGCCAGATTCTGCAAGCGAGGTCTGTATGGTTATTTCTTCTCACATATGCATTAGTGACGATTTGAGTGGGGTCATCATTGGGTGACTGATGGTCTGAAGGAACTCGAGACTCTGGTCGGCAGGTCGGCAGGCAGCTGTGCTGTGGCAAATCAGGTCTCCATTGCCGACCTCTGCATCCCTTCCATTCTAGCCAATGCTAAGCGGTAGGCTGCTTATTTTCCCTCCTACATTAGATTTCGATTTTAAATTTATTTTTGCTAAATTTTATGATGGCGTTCAAGAGTTTTGCGCCGACAACTAACTTTTGTTCTGTTCGATCACGTAGTTCAGCGATTCGCCGGAAAATTTCCTTCCGAGTAGAGGTAGCCTAATTGAAAGTTTGCCAAGTTTCAACCGAATCGACGCTTCCCAAAAATATGACCAAAGATAAAATTACTAGGTGATATAAGACTTTAGCGCCACTGTAGATTTTGAATTTTCCTAACACTTTATTTCTTGCTCGTAACTATGAACTTTTAGATTCAACGTGGATCTTTCCCAATTTCCCCGCCTACTCAAAATCAACGATCATCTGTCAAGGATTCCCGAGTTTCAAGCGGCCGAGCCTGAACGACAGCCCGATGCAGTCCTGCATGCATAATTTCTGGCTGCCATATTCGATGATTTCACTTGTGAACACGAAATCTGCCTTCATAAATGTTGCCTCACATGCAGTTTGCTTGTGGATATCTCCTCACAGCAGAATTAGTTAGTTAGCAGAGAGAGAGGGGGGCGGAGCTTATGGAGTTCTTCTAAATGAGCCTTTGTAATGTAAAGGGGAAGGGGAAAGGAAAAGGAAGGGGGAAAAGGCGTGAATTGACTGGAAGCAGAGTAGGGAGTGGAAAGGCATTCTGTAGCCGGTCTGCCCTCAGAGATGCAGCTGCTCTATTCCTTCTTCGCCTTTCTATTGGTCCTCATAATTTCTGTTCGAGCACAGGATCAGTTCCCACAGGTAAGAATCATAGTCTCTAATCATCATATCACGAAATAAGAAGTAATTTTAATAATTTACGAGAAGATGATCATCTTTCGATGATTTTCGGCGCGTATTTTATTTCGATTTTGATTCACTATTATCATAGCATTCCTCTTATTCCGATTCCGTCTTTTTTTTTAGTTTCATCACGCCACTAACGGTAAAATTTCGATATCCTTTCTTATTATCCTATCTGTGAGATATGATTTGTCACATTTACAGGATGATAGCTGATCTTCAAGAACCATATTTCTAGATTTAAATTGGAAAAAAATGCTTGTAGTTGTGGCGCGAAGCAGGAATTCAAATATTCATAACTTTCTTCTTCATCTCGTCTATAAATTCTTCGACGTTGCTACTCTTCATAAATCATCTTCTTCTTAAGGTAGAAATGTTCTAGATGCCCCTCAATAAATATCATCTACTTCTTCTTTTGAAGATATCATTCTCGTCTTTCCTGCCTAAATTTATCGTGTCTAATTTGGTCGCCCTCTAATTTGCGTGTCAGATGACAATTCATCCTACTTGGAATCAACCAGGAAACTCTGCATCTTCACTTGTCTTATTGCTATCTGCAATTACAAAGTGCACAAAAACAATCGGATGTTTATTCCATTATTTCCTCATAGTTCTGTTCCAAATCATGAATCTCACATCAGATCGCGTCATTCGTATTCGAGGTCCCCAGAATCTAATTCTGTCCTCTGTACATTTCACATTTCACATTTCAGCGTTACACAAAACGTGTTTTGCCTACTTGCGTTCATAATCTCTACGTATCACTAATCACTAATCACTTATCACCTGAGCACAATATCTCCCTTTTTCATTTATCTGCTCATATCAGCCCTCGTTCAATCACGGCTTTCAATTAACTCGCGAATTGCGCAGCAGCGACGGACAATTTGCCTTTCCTATTTCGAGTGGTCGTTTGTGGATTGTGGAAATTATGTGCGGCTCGGGGTTTTTGCCTGTTGAATGGAATGGGTCTTGATCGTGAACTCATCAGCCGAGCCGACAAGTCAACCAACCAGTCAGTCAAGCAATTTGTTGCTGATTGAATGGGGGATTTCGGGGATTGCTTTGATTGGAGAATTGTTTGAAAGAAGGACACAACAAAGGCTGAGGGCTGAGGGGATGAATGGAATTGCAACAGGCAGTGGAAGCAGCAGAAAGCAGTGCCAAATGCCAGAAATGAAGAATGAAGAGAAAGGACGGAATTGAGGGAGGATGGCTGGGAATGGCTGGAAGCAGAACAAGCAGGGAATAAGTCAGCAGAGGGGTGATGTCAGTTGCTCGTTCCGTCAACACATTCGGCCATTCAGCCATTCACAGCACGCTGACGCGCATTTTGACGCAACTTTGCACGGATATAAATGCCATGAATCACATCACAAATTCTTCTTCCTTCTGATATTTAAGGAAAGGCTGGTTTAGTGACAGATGACGAGAGAGTGAAATTGTAGAATCATGCTACAGACTGCTATCATATCTTAGCAGTACAAAGCTTCTTTAGCTCTTTGATAGTCACGTTCTATTCTTAACTCCACTTCCAGGTTTTATTTGAACATGAATTTGTGTACTTCATTGACACGAGTAATATGATATAGAGAAAAGAACATGCAATTGGGATATGTATCTGATTACCTTTAAAGTTCATTTTAGGCCTATGCAGTCTATCCATCCGAATTGCTATGGAAGAGGGACTGGCGAAGTGAAGGTCCCTCAGCCCCGTTCAGAGGACTACGAGGCAAGCGAGTGCCCTACCAGAGTCTGAAGGGATTGCGGGGTAAACGAGTCTTCGAGGATTGACTCTGCCCTGCCTGACTGATCAGTTCCATCCCCCTTGTCGATTTGCCTAGATCCCTCTATATCCTTTGATATCCTCTCATCGCCACTCTCTTCGTCTTCAAAACATCAGCCAACATTTTCTCCACGAGAATAAATTCATTCCCTGTTATATACGTGTTGTGTGCATAAAACTGGAAAAATTGCTTGAATTGAGAATATCTTGTTTTGATAAATATTTGATGAGCCTCTTGTAGAAAGAACAATAAATGATCAAATCTAATATCTAAACCTTAATTTATTTACAGACAAACAGAAGGAAAGAAAAGATTTACAAAGTACCAGCCTAAAGATTTCTAACGAAATGATAATTACATACAGAACCCTTGTCTAGAGCCAATTAAATGAATTGAACAAAGATTTTTCTTGAAGTATAGAATTCATATAATAAATTTGTAAAAAATAAATGATGCACAACTTTTGCTTAGCTTTATCAGGCTTGTTGGCGGATCTGAAAATCTGCGATCCTACCTGATTCGATCTGTTTTCATCTCAATCTGATTCGATACGACGACATCTTCAGAAAACCCAATCCAATTCGAAAATTTATCGAACCGATCCGTCAGAGCGCATCGGATCCAACAAGCCTGGTTCATATAAGCCATTATGTGCAGGGCCGTGTATTGCTTATCTTTCTCAAATTTACATGACAAAGGTAATGCAGGAGCTTCCAAAGAATAAAGATTGATCTTCATCTATCAAGTGCTAAATCATAAATTCTAAGAAATTCTTTCTCTTTGCACACTACAACTACTCGACCAAATGAATTAGAAACTGGCTCTGAGAGTTATAGAAGCTTTTCCAAAAACGTTTACTTTTTTCGAGCCTCTCTAAATCTCTTCTTTTCTAATGCTCTTTCTCTCCTCTGCAGATCAAGCGCACAACGCAAAATGCGAGTCTCCTCTCATAGCAGTGTGGTGTAATGGATAGCGAGTTGGATTTTTGCCCTTTCCAGTAGGGTTATGCGAGAGATTTTTAAAAAAGCGCAGATAAGCTCGATAGAAGTAAACGTTTCTGGGAATGCTAGAGGGTATATTTGAATGTTGCATTAAATTGGATAAGTTTGAGAGAAAGAATCTACGAAACTGAATGACTAGGTTGGGGAGGAGAAACGAGAAGGAATGCACGATGACGAGAAGACAAATCACAAAATCATCGGTGAAATAAATAGGTTTGATTTGATTAGAACTGAATACAATAGGATAGGGGAGAGGATAAATTACTTATTGCATAAAGATACACTGTCCAATGCTAGAAGATTGACCGTGGAAGAGGAAGGAGTTGCAGCTGCTGAGTAACACAACTCACATTCATCCAGAAGGGCGAGGAATTCTTGAGGAGTTGGACCGCCAAGAACCTGGAAACATTTAATAGCGATTTTTTTTTTAAATCAGCCTAAACTGAAGAATTTCGGCAACTTGGGAAAACATTTTTGTAAATGAAATATCTCGAGTTTTATGCTCTTGAATATGTTGAGCTGATTTTTGCACCGAATCATTTCACTAGGTTTATCTTTGGTCTAAGGGTGGACTTGGATGCTACTTTTAGTTAGATGAGCACTTGCTTCCCAACTGTTTAATTTCAAAATAATTAAAAAAAAAAAAAACGTTTCTACCACTAACGCATTTATGCAAAGGGACGCAGGTATAGGAACCGCCCACTCCTATTAAATAACGTTAGAGAATTCATCAATGATAAACTTTGAAAGAAGTTCATCTTCAAAGGGAGCAAAAAACTAGTACCTGTCCAGAATTGACATGTGGTCGATTGCAGGAATTAGAAATGGATGTTGAAGCAGCTGTGGATTTGATTGACTCGGAGAACGAGGAGGAAGGTTGTAGAGACAGAGGTTGGGGCTGGCAACGAGTCTGATAGTGCTGATCCAAGGCAGTTGTCAAGTCGAACATCTATGACAACAAAATCATAATCATTAATAATTACAGGGCGAGCCAAAATCTGTACCGTTAAAAGATTTTAGAAAAAAAATCGCACGAGATTTGAAAAAAGGACAAATACCCTTCAAATTTGGATTTAGCATTTTCTAGACTAAACTCGCCAGAATCAGTTTCATCAGATCTAATTGTGAATATCATTTTTACAGCATCAAATTTGAATACAAATCGACCCAGAATTTTTGTTCACTCTATAAGAAAAGGGAAAATACCTGGACAGTTCCAAATATAGTTCCACAGAAAAGAAATCTCCTCGGTCTGCCTCCCATTCGAGAAGAGCCTTCACATTCGTGCACAGCATAGGCAGAAATCGGAGCACTATCGACCGTTTTTATGGTACAAACTCTAAAATAACAAATAGAATTGTACTTTGAGAAACAAACTATTACCTTTCACCGGTAGAAGCAAGTCGAATGAAGACTTGATTGCTGTCGGGAATGACCAACTGCACGAACACTTGCTCACTTTCTTGATCACCAAATGGGCCTATAAGGAAACGTATCATTAAAGAAGAAATATTGAACTATTTCCAACCTGGACAGATGGGTTCTCTTTCGTGGTTTTCTCCCACAACATCGAGAGTCAGCACTTTGAAAGAGGCCAGACTCGTTGACCCGGGCTGAGTGCTGATCATTCCTCGGAACCGAGTTATTGCCCAAGTTCTCACGTGGTTGTATTCAGAACAAACTGTAATTTTTAAATAATTTTGTCTCCATCAAAAATAAAATACGGGTTTTGGAAGTCCAAGTTTGAAAACGAAAAGTGGTCAACTTCAAATGAGAGTTCTATGAACTGAGATAAATTTAAAAGGAGTCATCAAAATCCTTACCGCTGATCAGATAATTAGTAGTTAGCGCGACAGTCATGATGGACGAATTGTGCACAGTGAATGTCTGGAACAATTGAGGCCCGTGTCCGACAGTCTCGGGGTGTTGCACGATCAGACGGACTGTGCCACTCGCTGTTCCATACGCTATTTCTATCCAATTGCCACAGACATCTGAAGTTAACTTCATCGACTCAGAAATATAATTAGAGCATCATGGAACATTCATTCAGTTCGTGTTATTTTAGACGAAGGCGTTGATACAAAAGGAATACACTGTATGGACATCTAACGTAAGAAACCATACGCTAATTACAAAAAAAATTAGAAAACTGAAAATTTCATCTCTTTCATCCTCCGCCTTTGAAAAATAATGTATGATCCTATGATGCACTACTGTTGGAGTTGACATTTCTAAGCATAAATATATATATTTTTTAAATCTTACTGGTCTTTGGAGTGAGGTAAACACTAAGGGCAGTGATACATTCCCCATTCGGATCCTTGTAGAGTTCAGTAACGAGCAAATCGTTGTCCTTCATTCGGAGAGGGAATTTCTGCATGTCGATGTAGTACTTCTCCCCGTTCACGCAGCCAAGAATCAGGGACGAGCCTGCTGTGTCATAGCACGAAATCGGCATTACATCTAAACACATTCCGACATTATTCTGAAAACGAGAAAGCAATTACACCTTGAACCTGCCAATTCTGAGAAACAGAGTGCCAAATAATGACTTTTCCTTTGCGACTCAGAGCAACTAGTTGACTGCCAACAAAGAATAGCCTGCTGATTGGGCAATCACAAACGAATGAACCTGAAAATAGTCATGTTGAGGCTAAAGATTGCATAGACCCAATTTCAGTGCAGTTAGATTAAATAGAGCAAACTAAAAATATCAAATGGAGTTTGGAGATAACATTGCTTCAAATTTCATCCCACGCACTTTTTCATACTTGACTTTCATATAAAATTCTGTATTCACCACACAAACATAGAAGAATTAAGAAAAAACGGAACATTTGATCATGAGACAAGAAAATCATCTCTTTTAAAACCAAAAGCTTTAAAGATGAATCTTTCAAATGCTGGAACTAACCCTTCTTTGTCCCATTGTCATCGTCCATCGACCATAATAAAATTGTTCCATTTGCGAGTGAGACAGCGAGCATTTTGTCAGATCCTTGAGGGCCAAATTTGGTGTGCATCGCGACGAGTTGAATTTCTGCATCGACTCGGGGCGTCGTGAAAATAGGATTCCAGCCAGCACTCTCTCGCAATCTAATTGATTTCGTATTATTTTCAGAAGGAAAAACTACTAAATTTCAAATCTACCTGTAAACACAAACATATTCCGAATAAGCGACTGCGATCATGTTGTGATGAGCCTTGATTTGTCGAACACGAAGCATCGGACGATTCGCGTCAAATCGAAGCTGAAAAATTTTAATTTTTGAATCAAAATTAAGAATTTCAACTTACCATTTCTCCAGATCCCTTCTTCATGTGGCCATGAACTTTGGGGGAAAATGGAACTGACGAAGAAGACGATGATTGGCTAGCTAAAATCAAGAGACTATTCTTGAAATGAGGTGAAGATCGATCTTCCACCTGTTAAACTTTCTACCAATGAATAAATACAATCTTCATACTTAATTTTAGTGAGAAGTTCTTTCTAATTTCGTCTCTTTATATCAACATGAAAGAAGAAAATATTCGTTAAATTCTATGGAAGAAATACTCATTTTAATACAGAAAATACAAGATCCCAAGGGTTGGACGGAATTGGATTTTTAGACATCGGAACAAGAATCAAGTTAAGGCCCGAAAAATTTTGGGGATCGAAATTAGCCACCTAAGAATTTTCGAACCCTGATTCGGAATTGGCCTTCTAAAAACTACGAAATAGAAACAAGAATTGACAAAAAAAGACGCTGGAATTAGAATTTCATCTTATCACTGATACAGCCTATTCTTCCCAACTTTGACTAAATATATGCGATGAATCCTGAAAAATACCTACCTGTTGCTTTATTCTTCGCAGTTTGTGAATCAAAATTGAGCCGAGGAGCAGGAATCATGGCCGTGTAGAGCACGTTTCCACAGGCGGACTCTTCCAATTCGTCGCAGAGAGAAAGGCGCTTGACGAGTGGACCCAGCCCATAGAACATCGCTTCGTGTTTCAACAGGGCGATAGGAACTCGACTGAAATTAGGATTCGCATGAAATGCTGATAATTTATCTTTTTTCAAAAGAATATTGAACAGTGAGTGTTTTCATTAATTTCGAAATAATTTTGAGATATACGGAAATATCCAAATGTAATCGTCGCGACTTGATGAGACCGTATGAGGACAAGGTGAAAATAGGGAAACGTTCTCGATTCTGCATAGTTTTTTTTTCAAGTTGCGACGATTAGATGTCTTCTAGTTAGCATCAGGGATGTTGGGACTCGGCCGAGGCCCATTTTTTTAAAAACTACAGAGGTTGAGGCCAGTATGAGACCCGACTTTTCGGACTTACAACATCCCTGGTTAATATTTAATCAAAATAGGATAAAATGAAACCCTAACTCGACACTATCGTGAAAAGAATCAGATAAAAATTGACCAACCTCAAATCGACTTGCTTCGTCCTTAGCCAGTTCAGAATAACTCGGAACGCATCAGGGTCTCGATCGATGAATATCGCGCCCGTTTCTTCGTCCTTCAACGAGGATATCCTGCCGCTCAGCAGACTGGTGAAGAATCTAAAAAATGAAACCAAATCACATCAAAACGATTGAAAAACTCACGAATCGGGTACCCAAGTGAGTGTGGACAGACTGGAGGAGAATTTCGTGCCCCCGACATTCAAATGCACGATTTTGTCTGTGGATCGAGTGGCTGCAGATTCGGGTGACATGGACTGAAATTGGAACGAATAAATGAATGAATGAATGAGTGAACGATAATTGAAGAGAACAAGAAAGGGAAAAGCAGCTGTTGTGACGTAGATGTCATATGAAATGGATTGGTGAACATGAATGCGAAGGGCACAACAGATAAGGACACGAATTCAGCGATGAGCAGGGAAATAGCCACGAAGGTGGGGGAAATGAGCGAAAATCGAACAAACCGAGGAATATCGGCAAGTGTTCGCAATAAATTCTGCAGCAGTAAGTGCGAGTGCTTGCAGCAATTTACAAACCTGCTTTGCATTCTGCATTCCTTCTTTTTCCCTTCTCTCTTTTTCTCTCTCTTTTCACCCCACACCCTCTTCATCTATGTTTGTGTGTCAGTGGCCATTTTGTTTATAATCAATCTATCGCAGTCACAATTTCAGTCGTCCAGTGATTTGCTGTGCACGAATTGGGCTGTGTGAGTGGGCAGTCAGTGCGAACAGGCAGCAATGCTCAAACGACTCAAGGCACAGGCCTCGCAGATCGCCAGTGAGGTAGGTTGAACGAGATAAAGATCCTGTAAATCAGCTGATTTGCTGGGATTACCGGATTTGGGTGGTTTTGAAAGAAGGTTGGACCTAGTTTTGAAATTTATCAAAATTCCTATTTTCGAGAAATTGTCACACCTTTAAAATTGCTAAAGTCAGAATTTTCATTTGGTCGGTTTAATTTCAGCTTCCATCAGTATTGAACTCGAATGCCTCTCGCGGTTCGCACGACGACTCTGTCTCGATTACGACAGCAGCAGACGACGAGGTGGAGGGATTCCTCTGTCCAATGTGCATGGCCACTTTCCAATCGCCTGAACAATTATCATCGCACTTCGAACAGAATCATTCACAGGTAGACAATTTGAGTTTTTAAAGTACAAAAATTCACAACTTCTTATGCAGTGGCGGACGGAAATATTGTATTACCGTGACTTCACAACATTTTCAAAAATTCAAAACATCAGTATTTTGATGTGTCCTTCGACATTTTAGAAAACTTTGATAAGCTTTTATCCTTTGCATTATTTAAAAAAAATATGTTCACTAAAACTTTCTAAAAGAATACTCCGGCAATCAGAGCAGATTTTATAAAAATTTATAGTATAGGAAAAATAGATTTAGTCAATTTTTATGAGCCCTCACCAGATAAGGCAAAGAGAAGCACTGTGAACACCTTTCATATGAAATCGAATCGGTCTGAAACTTACCATACATTCATTTCTTACATGGGAAATGCGTTTGCAATATTCCATTTGAATCTTTTTACTACAAAAGGGTGGACTAAAATGGATAATGAACTAAGGCTGATCCAATACTTTTGTCCGCCTGTTTGTCACCGCATTATTCATTCTAACCTTTCCCTAATTTCTGTCGCACTTACGAATAATGACGTTGGTATTTGCAACAGTTCTAGATTTTTTTTTTTTCAATTTAGGCGATCCCAAACCCGAATTTCGATGCGAATTCCCAGCAACAGAAATCGCCGAGTGGCAGTTCTGTTGACAGTGGCAGGATGACTGCGAATTTCGATGAACAGGAACTCAGAATTCAGCTGAAAGAGGAGAAACAATATGCTGCTAAACTCAAGGTTAGTTGATCATTTTCTTTTGTAAAAAGAACAGTATTTAGGAAGAGCTAGAGAGTCTTCAGTCATTTCTTGCACAAAGTTCGGATGTTCCTGAGGGTGAAGTCCCTTATCTTTTGCAACAAATCCAAGTGCTTGAAGCAACTAAAAGCATCTGTAAGCAATTTTATTCTTTTTTTTTCGAAAGTAGTAAATTTTGAGAAAAAAACGAGATTTAAAATTCTGAAACGGTAAAGAATACATCGTTTTTCGTGGGATATTTCCTACATAACGTCAATTCTTTCATAACTAAATTTTCCTATATATTGAAAATAAATGGAAGCATAAATTTTAGTAACGAAAAATCTGTTCGAGTTCGAGAAGACTAGTGGCCAAATGAAGAGACAGCTGGAGGGAACATCACAGGAGAAAACTGAATTGACTGGCAGATTGAAGGAATTGACTGCGAAAATACGAGAAATGACGGACGATATGGAGAACTCGAATGTGCGAAAATGGAAAATACTTTGAAAGATTGAAGAGTTTAAGGTTGAGAAGGTAGTTCTGACCAAGGAATTGACAAAGATGAAGGAGGATCTGGGAAAATATGGAAAGGAGATCGAAAAGCTCAGCAAACTGCTCGATCAACGGTACGATAAGCCATGTGTTTGAATTTTAAAAATTTCACTTCTTTCAAAAAATGAACGACTATGCTTTGAAAAAGAAATCTTTGTTGCCATTTTTTATCATCGAATCAAAAGATTTTCAGACCAAGTGAAGATGATGTGAAGGTGTTGCGTACAGAGCTTGTGAATGCACAGAAGCTGATGGATGAGATTTCGAAAGGGAAGGACGTGGAAATACAGGAGCACATCGATACTATCAGGAAACTGAACATTGAGCGCGAAAAGTGAGCATATTTTTATTTTGAAGTAAAAATAGCATTCATTCAGGCTTCACTGCACTATAGAAAATCTGAAAACTCAGATGAATGACGGACAGAAAGCTTTCGGAGAGTAAGATTTTTTTAACTGAAAAGAAAAGTTTTTTTTCCTAGACAAATGACAACTCAATCGGCAGAGGCACAAAATGTGTTGGAAGAGAAGCAGAAGGAATGTGAATCTGCGAAGGCGCAGGCTGAAGGGGCTGAGATGAGAATAAAGACCTTGGAAAACACGTAGGTGACCTTCAGTTAGATTTTATTTACAACTTAAATTCCAATTTAATTGAAAATGTACACATTTGGGGCTATCTATAATAAAATTATGCTGAGAATTCCGTAATTTTTTACAAGTCGTCCGGGAACCAAAAGTTACAAATCCGGTATTGAGATTTTCAATTGCTAACTGACTGTTATGACTTTAGAATTTCTGAAAACGTGGCAGAACTAACTTCATGCAGAGAGAAAATCAAGAAATTGGAGCAGATTCTGCAGCAGGGCGAGCAGAAAATCGAGGACTCGGTCAGAGCCAACCAGGGCAATCAGTCAAAACTCGACGAATTGCAGCAGAAACTTCAGCAGGTTCAGGAATATTTGTCAAGTTATTTATTTTCTTTTGGTTCAGATGATCGAAGAAAAGAAGAAACATGAACAACAGTTGGAGTCGTTTGAAGAGAAGAATAGTGCTCAGAATGACAGCGTCAAAGCTGTAAGTGGATATTTCTAAAAAAAAATAAAATTTTAATTTAGCTGGAGAATTCCAACATGAATCTGACAAGTGAATTATCTTCTCTTTCCGCTCTACTCGAGCAAGAAAGAAGCCTTCTTGCTGAGAAGGTACGGTCTTTCATGTTTAATTTTCGACAACAGCAAATTTCCTAACAGTATAACGTTGCAACATGAAGAAATAGTGTATGAGAACTCTTCTTTACTTTCTTCCTACCATATACATTATATTATATTGTGATATTGTGATGTTTCCAAATTACTCATTTTTTATTGTTTTAATTTTCACGATTTTCTTTCAGAGTGCACAGTTGTCAGCCAAAGACAATGAGCTGCATGAATTGAAGGGAAAATTCTCCGATGGAGAGAAGCAGGTTCAGAGACTGCAAGAACAATTGGTTGGAAAGGAAAAAGGGGCAGGGGAGGCTGCAAGGGAACTAGAAGAACTGAATGGACAAATTCAGTCTCTCAGGCAGAAGGTAGAAGATTTATTGCGATTATGATGTTTAAAACTCGTAACAAAAATTATATTGTTGCTATTTTTAGTTGAACTTTTTCCAGATTTCTGAAGGAGAAGGTGGAGCCAAAGAGGCAATCGAGCAATTGAATGCGGAAAAGCAGAAGCTCAGCGAGCAGCTGCAAGAAGCTATTTCTGCTGCCAAACAGCAGGTCTGAATTATTGAAATTATTTTGGATTTTTCATAGTTGACGGTGGGATGAAGTGAATTTTGAAACTAAAACCGAAATTACGCTTTGAAAAATCCCTAAAGCAGACTTGGAACGAAGATGACAAAAAGACATCTGAATCAAAGTTACTTCTCATCTCATAACGACACGAATTATAAAGAAACATTTACAAAGAAACTTTCAGAAGGAGGATTCGGATGCAAAATTGGATGGTGTGGAGAAAGAATTCCGATCAGCTGAGAGGGACCTGAATACAAGACTGACAGAAACGATGGAAGAAAAAGAACAGATACAGAGGAAATTGAGGGAGGCCGAGGATGAGAGCAGAAGGAAGGTGGGAATTTGAAAATTTTCGAATTTTGTGCTTTTTCACTTTTAGACAGAAATGATTGGCGAAATGGAAAGAGACATGCAGGAGGAAAGGGAAAAAGCTGCCGAGAAATTCAGCAAATTGAAGGAAATCATTCAGCTGAAGGAGGCGGGAATTGATGAAATGGAACAGAAAGTCGGAAAGGTTAGGAAATTGTTATAGAAAGAAAAGAAAATGATAAATGAATTCAGATGGCGAGCGAACTCTCGGAAACAGCTAAGCTGATTCGAGAGAAGGAGCAACTTTATGAGGAAAGCAAGCAGACCATTGAGGATTCAATTCGCAGACTCGAACTAGCTGAGGCTAATGCGGCTGCTTTAGTAAGCATTCTTTAGAAAAGAATTTGCGATTGATGTAACGATACTGTATATTGGGTTAAGGAAAAAATCGAGATATGAAATATTATTTTGTCGTTGCCATTAATTCGGAATTGGATCCTAGAAAACATGCCAATGTGTTTTTGCAGGAACAAAGCCTGGCTGAATGTGAAAGCAAAAGAGATTTGGCTGTGTCTGCACAGAATGAACTTCTGGCAAAAGTTGCTTCCCTCGAACAAATATGCACAGAAATGAAACGAAAAGATTCCCAGGTTTTATTATAATTTTCTTGAGTTTGTTATTATTCCATTCTATTTCAGTCTGAGTCCCAGTTGCAGGAGAAAATGTTTGAATTGGAAGACCTGAAAAAACAAATTTCTGAAAAGGTTAGAATAAACGTGAAATATTAGATAAAAAACGCAATTATTTTAGGAAGCCTTCTGGAAAGGAAAGAAGGAAGAGTACGAGAAAATGCTGGAGCAGAATCAGGAAGCTCATGATGAAGTGACACAATCCTTGGAAGGACAGAAAAGCCAGCTCCAGGTTGCTCAGGCTGAAATTGCTGCACTAAAGGTTGGGATAATTTCTCGATTTTAGTTATTTTGCATTATTTTTTCCGCGAAGGTAGCAATGAACGCATCGTTTTAACGATAATCTTGTCTTTTCTTCCTTATATCTTGAATATCGTATATTTCTTCATATAGAAAGGAGGAAGATGTTGCGACGTTTCTTAATCTCGCAGATTTCACTAAGAATTGACACAAATTGAATACTTTCTAGGCGAGGACGGTAGATTGTGAAACTCAAATGGAGGAGAAAGATGCCCAGATTCGGAATATCGAAAGCGAGATGAAGGAAGAAAGAGTGAAGATCGAAGAAATGGTGAGATTTAGAGGTCTCAACTAAAAGAATTGAAAATGATTGTTTCAGAGGCAAGAGCTTCTTGACCGAGATGGCCAAATTGAGTCAATCAATTCTAACCTGCAGAGGGAGAAGGAAGAACGAGAAGTATTTCGAATAAGTTTATTTTCAAAATAAACATCAAATTTTAGGCAATTATTTCGACTTTATCTGCAAAGGATGAAGCGATAAGTCGCTTGCAGTCAGACATTGCTGAATTACAGGCACAGAATGAAGAATTGAAGATGCAAATGAGTGAGAAAGAAAGATCTGCAAACGAAACTGAGCAGGTAAAATTGAAATTTTAAATAATTTTGATTATTAGCTATAAATTTGTCACTCTATCATGTTCTTTAATGAAGAAAGGCAGAGGTGCAACATAATCCAGAATTTTACGGAACTATTCATAATCACGAGCAAAGGGTGGGATAGGCACCAAGTAGTTCATTTCGAAAACTAGGTCGAAATGGGCCTAAAATCGATATGGTATAGCGCTTTAGCCACGTCCACTGATAAGTTGCAATCATCGTACAGGGAAAATTCTTCGTTAATGGACATGAGAGTGTTTGGAGAAATCATAAAGAATTATTCTCATAATCACCGGTGTTTCTCTCCATCAGGTTCTAAATTTCTCGGGAGTATGAGATGTGTTTTAGCAAGTTCACAATCTACGCGAACTTCAAACCGAATTGGAAAAGTCCTCTTCACAAAAAGACGATGAAATCTCCACCGCCAAAGAGAATAATGTAAATTTCTAAAGGAAAATGTCATTCTTATGATTTATTAAATTCAGAAAGCCTTATTGGATGAAATAGAGGAGAAGAATTCAGCTGCAGAAGAGCTAAAGAAAACAATTCAACAACTTGAAGAGGAGAAGGCACGACTTCAACAGGATGTTGAAGCTAAAATCGCGGTTAACCTTTTTTTTATATAATTCATGACAATTTTAAATCTTACCGTTTTCAGTTGGAAAAACGATGCAAAGAATTGGAAGCTTTGACTCGCGATTTGAAGCGAGAGCACGACAACCAACTAGCTGAAGTCAAATCTTCGCTTGTAAGGATTTCGTCATGTTTCTTTTGTAATTACATTTCTAGGAGATTTTGATGGAGAAGCAGGAGGAAGACAAGAATAAATATGCCGAGAAAGAGGCTGAATTGAGAGGGGAAATACAGCAGACCGAGAGGAAATTGCAAAGCACTGAATCCGAACTGAGGGCCGCTGGAGATGGGAAGAAGGATTTGCAAAAGACTATCGAAGAGTTGGCGCAGAGTAATGCAGGTTTGATTTTTTCTTTAAATCCCCTTTTCTATTTTTCTTCTTTTCCTAATTAATGAGAACATTTGACATGATAGCATATATTTTGAAATTTTTGCTTCATTTCCTACTCACTTTCCTTGACATTATTGATAAGGAAATGTGTAGCGATTTGTAAAAGATAGCGCGGGAAGTAATAAGCGATTGAGCAAACATCTTATATGGGGGAGTAGATTGTCTGATCGGCTAATATTTGCCTTATTTGCAAATTATAATCAAAATCATTTCTCATGACTTCTATGCAAATAGATCATCAAACCATGTATTGCAGAATTGCAGCAGAATATTGGAGCCTGGGAAGACGAGAAGAACAGTCTCTTACAGAGGTAAGGCGACATTGTCATAAAGAGGAGGGAAAATATGATAGTGGAATTTTATCTTTAAGTTTGAAGAGAGCAGGATATTCTCGTAGAAAGATCGATTTTCTTTTAAGAGTTGTTTATTACAGATCTTAAACTTTTCAAAGAAATAACATAGCTGCAAATAATATTGAAAAGAATTATTTTTTAGATGCCTGTCTGTGGAAAGCGATCTCGACTTCGAACGAGAAAGAGCCGGAGAGAACAAGCGTAGATTCGAGGATGCACTCGGGGCTGTGCACGAACTGGGAAGGGCCAATCAGAGTTTGCAGGTATAGCTTGACTGTTTGAATCATTTTTCATGGTTTTTTAATAAACCCCATCTTAACATACACTTCTTATAACTAGGTTGAGGACTACGTTATTAGTATGTTGTTCTATGTGATGAACTCATTGAATAGTGTTTGGATAGTTAAATTTATCCAGCACTACTTTAACCAAAACTAGTTATTACAAGAGTTAATTCTATTGCAAATGGATGATTGAGTTTAGAGAAAGGGTTGAAATTTATTAAAGGTTTTAAGTAATAGAGATTTTGTTTCCAGATGGACATGTCAAAATTCGCGAACCGTAAATGGCTAGACGATTCTTCAGCTGTCAACTGCACTGATTGCGGAAAGGTCTTCTCACTCACTGTCAGGTATGCAATTCGAAAAAATCGCAAATAATTTAGTTCTTGCAAACTAAATTTCATTGTCTCAGAGAAAACGCACTATAGTTTAAAACTAATATTTTTGTACCATTCTGCGGGCTATTTAGTGAAGAAAGACTTTTAGCTATAAAAGTCATGTTCTGTCAAAATAATCGATCGTGATCTATTCTATTCCCCAAGTTTGAATGGAAAAGAGATCTAGAATGACTAGTAACTCAAAAGTATACCAAAGCTTGAATGAAAATCGAATATTTCAAATCAAATAACTAAAGATAAGAGAGAAGATGGGAAAAATTAGAAATAGAGCCAATCAGACAACTATAGAAGCACTGAGAATTAATCTACTTAACGTAGAAAGTTAGCAATTGTAGATAGTCACAATAATTTTGGAGTTATGTCCAACTTAGGCTTCAATTTTCTCGTTCACGATCAATATTACCCTTTCATCTTTTGGCATAAACTCGAAAGACGGAATTTTTGTTTCACGATTTATTCATTCATTTGAGTTTTCAGAAAACACCACTGCAGGAATTGCGGACTGATTTTCTGCCAGGGCTGCAGCTCGAAGACTGTCCGACTGCCTTCATTCAAGAGCCCGGTCAGGGCCTGCAAAAAGTGCTTCGATGAGGTGCAGAATCGATGAGCACATCACGCCAATCACTGCCTTCAGTTTGTGTCAACATCGCCCCATGCACGAGGTAAATCGGTGCTGCACATCTAATTTGAATTTCAAAATTTGCATATTTTTATCATTTTCATACTGACTCTGAAATTGCCTAATTTATGAAAGGATCCAACCCCTGTGTGCCATGTCATACTTAATTTTCCTGCATTTTTACTTTCTCCATTTTTAACTTTGTGATATGTGCATATTTAGGAAATTGATTGATTGTGATACATACAAAAGACATAATTTATTTTCTACTTCAATGTTTAATTCACGATTTTATGAATATATAAACGATTTGAACGAATAAAGGAACTGTTTTACGATTTGTGTTCATGACAATTTTATAATGTTAAACGTGCTAGCAGCTCTACCATATGTCTTATTTGCCCTATGCTTAGCATATTCAATTCGATACATAATAAGCGAAGAACAGCGATAAGAATGTCACTATTATCACCTCTCCATTTAGCAACTTTTTATTATATTCGAGTTATTATTAGAATTGTTTTATAATTTCGATATTTTGTACATTTCTATTTTTCACGGTTGACTTTTCAGTAAAATGATATTCCCCTCATAATTCCGCCATTACCACCTTTCTTCTTTCGATATTTGGATTTTCATTTCTCATGTCAATAAAAACTTACTGTGCTATGATAAAAAGAGAAAAATGAAAAATCGCGAAATATCAAACATCAGGTTACGAAATTTTTCATACGGCATTTTTAAATTCATAAATGAACTTAAAGTTTTTAATACCAAAAAATATAAATATCGCTGAGTAGAATGGTATCATTTTTTTAAGTTCGAGTGACAGAATAACTAAATAATGCGTAAGAGTTTCTAATTTTTGATTAATCCATGACATAGCTACAAAATAGAACGTAAAAGTTTAGTAATAATTTTGAAAATTCGAAGTGTTATTACATTCGAAGGAAGTGGAAGTAAATAAATTGGTCAGCATGTGAGTTCTGATTTAATTCGCCAACATACTTTTGATTATAAGTTAGATTAGTACGAATGAAATTTTAGGAAATCGTAAGAAGAATAAGCTAATTTATGAGACGTGAATGTTCAACATTCATAGTTCAATATCTTTCATTGATTTATTGATAACCATGTAGCAGACCCCTCTGCATAGGGAAGAGTGCTAGGAAAAAATTATTGATAACTATAATTTATCTGAAACAATCATGCTAATATATTTCTATTCGCATTTAACATTTGTTTGTAACCGGAATTGCAATGGAGCTATATTTAAAGGCAGAAAATTAATGTGCATTTTCCTTGTGATTATCCTTCCCGCCATTTTGCATATTGAAATATTATGTTTTTGAAAGAAAAAACGTAAACTCTTCTAGTGATTAATTTAGAATTAGTCTGTCTGTGAAATAATTTAACATCATCAAATTAAATCGATTTATTGATATTTATATATAAGTGAATTTAAAGTAAATTTCATTGAATTAAATAGTTTAGAATAACCAATGTAAATCACAACTATTAAATAGGCAATCTATATTTAAGTGAATTTTAACGGCTCAAAATGAGCCATACCAATATGGTTAAGAATTAAGTAGATAATTGCTTCAATTATACACGCAGCAGTATGACATAATGCACCAAAGCGATGATTATTATCGTAAATCAACTACTCGAACTATTTATGCAAATACCAATCAGAGCTGTACAAACGTTTTTATGTTAAAATGCATTAAGAGATTAAAAATCAGTCGTCTATATATTTTAATTATTTCATTTTAGCATATGTTGGATGAAATTTTGCATATCTATTCAAAGAAGAGTTTTTCGAAATAGATGGACGGATAATTTTTAAAAGAAATTCTAAATCAAATTTAACGCAAAAATATTTATTTTAAATCGCGTGTCTACCCTTCTCGAAAAAATCTTCTTTTAGAATAGATGCTGAACTGTTTCTTGCATATGCTATAAAAGTCGTCAAAACGGATTGATGAATTGTTTTTAAGAAAATCTTACGCATTTTAACGCAAATTCACTTTGTACACGCCTGAAGCAGATAAATATCAAAACTAAATATTGATGTTGGTCAAAAAGTCCTTGCCGCGCTTAATTATAAACTTCTCTTAAATTGTGAAGTAATTTTAATTCAATCAGATGATGGGATGTTTGCTATTGCCTTGTATGATTACAATCTTGCATAAATACATGGCATGACTCTTGAAAAATCTTGGCATCTTTAATAATATAAAATTCAGCAAGGACTTTTATCAACCAATAACTCTACATTTAATATCCATTTAGTGCAGCCAATGTTTGAAATAAACCCTCGAAAAAACCTGGATTATTACTCTCATCCTTTGCTGCTCTCTGTCGTCTTTGTCTTACTGTATCCGTCTGCATGTCTTCACTCGTTCTCAGACTTCGATGACTTCTGATAGATCTTGACGCAGATTTTATCGTTGCTCCACTGTCATCAAGTCGAACTAAAAATAAATTGTTTAGTTCTTCTTACTTTAATTAAATTATTCTAATCAAATTCTCGTATTTAACTTGATATCTTTCAAAAGATGATGATGGATAAATTATATTGTTGTTTTTGATTATGGACTGAATTTTAGATGCGTAAATCGCTAAATTGAAATAAGAATAAGAGTTGGAATCAAAATTCTAAAAAGAATAATTTAACAACAAAAAAAACTCGTTCACAACTCGTGTTTCCTATTCGAATGTACTGTATAGTTATTGATCGTCGAATGAATGAATATGCCAACCTTTTTCGCATCTGTCACCTTCATAGGAGTTCATACAGAGGCAGTGCGCCTCACGTACTTTGGGATAGTCATTCCAGCAAAGGCCCCGGTCGTTGCAGTAATCGAGATCCTTGCATTCGGATTTGTCGAGGAAGTAGATTCTGGCTTGAACTGCAGTCAGTACGATCGATAAACAAATCAAATACCATAATGACGCCATTTTTATTTGATTGTCGAAGCCTGAAAGAATCGAATTGTTGCAAATGTTAGGAGGTAAAGGGCATTAAAGAGCGAAGTGCGAAGTGAAAGGCTATCCTTTTTTGCAAAAACGTCTGCTGTTGAAGAGTGAGGAGCCTTCCTCTTTTCTGATAAGCATAGAGACATAGAGACATTTATACACTTTTAAGCAATTGATCATCTTTAGATACGACGATTCATTATAGATGAAAAAACTTATCTCTTGAAGCACAGACTCGTTTGAAAAAGAGGTAAATATTGGTGATGCTGACACAGTATCCCTTATTCCCTGACGTCAGATTTTTCTCAATCCATTGTTTCGAATTCGTCTTCTTATTAGCTTCAATATTGGGTTTGCCAACAGTTTCTTTCTACCCTTCAATCAACTCAAAATTTTCCATTTTATTTTGGATTAACAACAAGCCGTTATCTCGTTACCTAATAATTGAGTAAAATCCTAACTATCATCATGTCATAGGTATTCATCGGTTTCTTAGTTTCGAGAAAAATAGACGAAATTTTATCAGAAAGCTGAGAAGAAGTTATTGACCAATACAATGGTTTGATCTATTTTCTAAATTTAGACATTGCACAATAAATAAGTGCTTTATGCTGCAACATTATCTATAATATTCAATCGAATTTTCCATCTTCATTCAGATTCACTGTTATTCTTCATAATTACGCATTCCTTAAATTTTTGAATAGTCTCAAACTTTGTTTTATCATCATTTTAACGATACTTCCATATCAATTTGAATAATACTTAATTCGAAGATAGATTGATAGTTGTTTCGATAGTGATGATGAGAGAATGACCAGTCGAAATTGGAGAGGTGAAAGAAAATGGAAGAATAGTGAATGATGATATTTCGTTTAAAAAATCATGAAGCCTGTTGTTGGCATGATTAAATTCCTCAACTTGTTTTGTTGTTGCTTTTGATAATTAAATTTTATAATTATGAAAACGATTTCGTAGCGAACTAAACTATTCAAATGCAATTTCACTCGAAACTACTTGGTCACAGCAATCTTCATATGCTCGCACTTCGGTTGAAAAATGAAGAATGGCAATTATCATAAAATCTGCAAGTTTCAGAATTCCAAAATGTGAATGGGACGAGTTGAATTCTTCTCGAATGGCATTCGGGGCAGTGATTGCGTACTGCGCAGCGTAGTCATCCATCTTTATCGCCACAATTTCCCCTTTTTCCCTTTCTTTTCCAAACTTTCCAACTTCCGAATCAGCCATCTTGCAGCCTACTCCTCGTCTTTTTCATTTACTCCTTTCGACCACTCCTCATTTTCCATTTATGTTTGTTTTTTTCCCTTCATTCTTCTGATTCCTCTGTATCTTTCCATCTCTTCATGAAGGTCATCATCTCCCTGTGCCATAACTGTTCGAATTCAATCAGTTCTTTTTTCTCCTGACACTCGCTGCACAACCAAAGGACATTATTTTAATTTAAGACGTGTCTATCGTTTAGTCATAAGATTTTTCCTGCTTCAATAGACGTGTTTCATGCAAATCAACCATTCGTTTGGAATGTCTCAGGGCAGACAAGGAATGATTGATAGTGAGATTGGGCAAATTTTGATTTGCAGACGATCGATTGTATCAATTTGATCACTTTTGAGAACTTTCATCACAAACCTTTCTTTTTCCAACTCGTACGTTGTTAGTTCTAAAACTGTAATTAGATTAACGTTCATCGTGGTTGAACATTTTGCTCAGGAATGTTCGTTCGTTTTCTTTAGTTTAGAACACTTGCTATTTTACTTCTATAAATATTTTGTCTTGAATTATAGAACAAAAATCATACGTTGATATCGAATTAGCGTTGAACAAGTAGTATAATGAAGATCTGGCATATTGAAGATTCGTAGTTGTGACAATCGTGCATGCATTATGCATGAAAATCAATTTCTTCAATTCAGATAGGAACTTTCCAGTTTATTAATCAGACCATATTGCAGTTGTTAGTCATAATCTACCGTATTGGGCGGAAGAAGTCATTTCCGAAATGTCATTACTTCTTTCCCGGTGTCATTATCTGTGGATCGCGTTGTTAGTGCCAGTATTTGGTTGCATCTACAAAGGGAAGAATTATAAAGATAAAGATACTTTTGTGAGTTTCTGTTTTTTATTTATTTTTTTCATCTTTTACGATCTACAATTCACTTCATTCATTTATCGTCACACTTTCGTCAATGCCTCCACGTTGTCATTCAAATTAAGGCTATTTCGCCTTAAATTAATTAGAACTATAAAGAAATTCCGAAAAGATTTTGGGGTGTGAACAGCACGAAAAAGATGAAATTAGGTAAAGGAAGTCCGAAAAGAGTCATGATCAAAAATCAAAAGAAATCTTTTATCGTTGAAAAATATGTTTTGTTTCTTCCAAATTCAATATCATTTCAGATTGACAGATCGACGTTTGTGATCGAATGTCGCATGGCCAAAGACGGTACTTCGTGGTCGACCAAGGTTATCGGCTGTCGAACTGCATTGGGGACGATCATCAAGCCGGGACAGAAAGTAAATGAGAGGAATACGGTATGCATCGCTGAAATGTAAATATTGGATTGGGAAAAGTTTCGCAATCTGATACAATTTTCGTGAATACGTTTGAAAAAACGTAAAGCAACAAGCGATAGTTGATACATTAATTGTGTTGAATAAAGTCTCGAAGCTAAAAACTTCGAAACTTCGAAATAAAAGTTGGCAAATTTCTCTTGAGTTACCACGAAAAAAAAATTTCGAATGTCACGAAGTTAAAGTTGAAAGCTATGAAGTTCTATTGGTGAATTGATGAGCATTTTTCGATGTGAATTTTGCATTGCCAAATATCTGGTAAATTGACTTCATTTTTATTCGCACCTACATGCAAATACGATCACGTTTTAATTAATTCATCATAATCAAGAAAATTGCAGACTTATGAATGTGGAAGATTGCCAAATGGATGGCTGGGGATCAAGAAAACCTACTATGATTCGAACGATAAAAACAACGACCTTTGCAATGGGAGAAAACTTGGTTAATCATTGATGAAAATTGTAGAAGGATTAAAAATTATAGGTGAAACATGGATTGAAAATATCAATTTACGTAAAAAATGCACTGCAAAAGGGATCGTGGTAAATAATTGTCTAACGGATACGGGAATTCCCATCAATCTCAATCAGACACTCACGTTCAGCAGCGTAAAATACAGGTTCAAAAGTTTAAACAAATTCTGACTCGGTTTTTTAATTCACAGATGCATCGAGAAAAATGGAATTGTTACAATTCAGAGGGAAAGAGTTGGGAAGCAGATCAATTCAGACCATGTCAAAGTGGTAAATATAAATCAATGGAAGCTAGCGAATTCAAAAATAAATACTTTTCAGACGAAAACTCCTCATTTGACAGAATTGCTGGGTGCAAATTCGAAACGATTGAAGGAAATAAACCGATTCATAACTGAACAACCTGACACGTCCAGCAAAGGAATGCAACAAGTAGTTGCATCGAATATCATCAATGAAGTTGGAGATGGATTGGCTTGTGAAGAATTCGGCAAAATATATAAAGTCAATGAAACGTGAGTTTTCAAGCGTGTTTAAAATCGGTACGTTTTTCCATTGTGGGTTGTTTTACAAATTGTTACAATCGACAATTCGGAAATGTCGCAATCTGAAGAAATAGTATGTAAAAGTAAATTTCTCTACTCTTCTTATCTCTTCAACTTATTTCGCCAAGTTGTGACGTTGCGATATTGCAACATTTCCCAATGGCCTACAATCCATAAACCTTTGCAATTCTTAAAATATATTTCAAAAAGTTCAAAATTCCCGAGGAGTAGTAAGATTGGCTGGGGAAATGCCGAGGAATAAACAATAATCCTCTTTATATTTCAATTTTTCAATGCTTATGACATGTTGGAGTGCATTTTTAGATTTTTCTAAATTTGTATTTCGATCAACATTTATTGTAATGAAATCATTTCATATCGTCATCATCATATTTAGATGGTCATCAGGCAGAAGTTTCATAAAGAAGTGCAAGGATGACGGATCAATAGACATTGTGAATTGCATAATTGACGAGAATACCTTCGTTGCAATAGGAGATGAAGTCAAGAAAGGAGATACTGTATGAACTTTGATAATATGCATTAGCACATAAAAGTTTGGAACAAGCATAATGTTTGACGCGCTTCATCTATAAACTTTTATTGGAAAGTTTATGATGAACTGAAACAATTATTGCAATTTTGAATTGATTCGAAACGTCCTTCAAGTGCTACCCTCTTTATGCATATCAGTTCACCATAAGTGAAAGAAGAAGCACAACAAATACTATGCATTGATCTGAAACTCTGTCCGTCACTACAAGTCTCCCGACATTTTTATGCCTTCAGACGTACAAATGTGGTCGAATGGAGTCAAATCGATTCGTCTATTTGGAGAAGCACGTCGACAACTCCCTTAGAAAGATGAAGAGAACTAGGATATGATTATTTATGCGATGGCATAATTATTTTCGTAGCAATTAGTGATTGTTTGTTTACTGTATTGTTATATCGAATCTCGTAATGAAGCGCATAATATTTTTACATTGGATGTATAAATCGAATTAATATTTATTATTCTGATTATTCGCTGGATAGTATAATTATAGCGATCGAATGACGACAATTCAGGTGTAAATGATAATGAAAATAGTGGCGAGGGAGTGCAGCAGAAGGACCCAACCGCAGAAGATCCAAATCACAAACGAACTTTCCTCGGGAACACCACTTAATAATGGAAGAAAATAATTTCTTATGCATTCATTTGTCACATCCTAGTGTACTCTCAGTTGTTAAGGAGCGAAAATTCAGATAGTATGACTGTGCATGTAATTGTTTGATTATTTTTACCTCCTTCAAATCTTTATCTTCTAATTGATAAAATTTGTACAACTTGGAAATTCATGGCTAATTAACAATCTCAGAATTGGAACTCTGAGTCCGAAGGGATATCTGGGCAGAGACGGGAGAAAGTCCTCCAGAACGATTGGCGCCTTGTCGATATCGGGAGGCTCGGGCGCAGCATCGAATTTGTCCGCAGCGCCCGTCAATAGAGGTATCATTTTGTTCCCACTCCTAAGTATGATATCTCGATGAAATCCACCTCCTGTCAAACCAACCCCCAATCGCATTTTCGACTTTTCGTTTCTTCTTTCCTTTTTCCTTCACAGGGACTGGGCTCTGACATATTCGCTGGCTATCGGACACTGCATATGAATCCTGATCAGCTTTACGTAACTCATCTTTGTCTGCCTGCTTGAATAGATGCAGAAACGAATGTCGACTGCTGTCGATTGAAGCTGTCAAGAGTGAGAAGTAATGGATATTTTGAAAGAATTAATCAAATAACCTAATCGAGCTATTCTAATATTGCACGCTCTAACAGAATTTTCTGCAATTGCTGGAGGAACTGGAGCTGATTTTCATATAGATTGTAGTTGTGGCGTTGCAAAGTTGATCTAATCATCATCCCATAGTCCGTGTCTGAACTTCCTCTCCATCTCTTTGGGAGACTCCCCTATCTCCTAATCAGTCCCCCAATTGGCCTCTATTCTTTGCCTTTGCATCTTCAACTTCTTCTTCTCTTCTTCAATGGTCTCAACTCTTCCGCCCTTCCGTCAAAATGAGCCACCAACAGCCGAAGAAGCTAACGACGAGCGGCGTTCTGGCCTTTCCTCCCTTTCTTCTCCTCTTCCTCTCCATTCTCTTTCCACAATACTCGCATTGCAGTCCCAGCATTTCTTCGACTATTTACCACAAACGCCCCCATGTGACAAATTCTGAAGCATCCCTAATTAGAACATACGATTTTTTTCTCGAGATTTGGAGATTTCGTCGAACTATACAAAATCCATATCTCATATCAAATCTGCAGGGAATAAACTCTTCTCTTCTATCTATCACGTGCGTATTTTAAGCCCATCTCGCCTCATATCTTTCCCCTTTGCCCTCCGTCTACTTGAATTTCAAGTCCTTGACGTAAAGCCTCACACCTTTCTACATTCTTTAGAACTTTAAAACACGTTATTTACAAGAATTCGAGACTTCTTTCGTCACAACGTTGATTTTTATGCTATTCACACTGCAATTTTTAAAAATGTAGAAATTCTCACCTTTAAATTTCTCTATAAATGAAAATTAACCTGGTAGGATTTAGAAAATATCTAATTTATCCGGCCTCTTGGAAAAGGCGCAGCACTAAATAAATGCAATATACAAATTTGACTGATCAAATGGGACGTCGGATGTTCAGAGACTAAAAGGCCATAAGATGGGGATTTCTTGAATAAGACATTGGGACATGCACTTGAAGAGGACACAGCCCTGACAAATTTTTATATTGCGTCTATTTAGTGCTGCGCCTTTTCCAAATTAATTTCACTATTAAAAACGTGTTGCGCCCTTTCCAAAGTGCCCATTTATCCTTCAATTGTGCAAGAAAATATGATAACTTTATGGCATTGTTAGAGCTTTGAATTCCCTATGCGCCCATCCGTTTGAAAGTCCATTTTTTGGATTTTAAATTAAAGCTTTCCATATGTGAGCAAGGGAAGTTTAGGAATATGCTGATTGAACATTATCAAGTCGATATTAGCTTCATTTATTTGTCCTTCATCTATAAAATAATGGATAAGCTTAATTAATAATTCTCCAGAAAGAATTTACTTTTTTCAAAAATTCATTTTACTTTACTCATATGTTTTCTCGTGTAGTTTCATTTGGTTGTTTCTATTCTAAATCTTTCATACTTTTAAATTTTATATTGTTATTTCGCCAAAAATTCATTGATCTCTTCTTTGAAAAAGTCTAACTTTGTTATCTTAACGTCAAAACCAGCATCGAAGATCAAGGGACATTTTCATATTTTCATATAGCATATGGACAGCTAGGTTAGATGGATGAGGACGGCGGGCTGGCGAAGATACTTGTGATACTCGAGTGTGCAATGTTTCAGTTGGGAGAGCGGTTTATCATCCGAACAATCAGCAGGCAACCAATTCGACAGCCCTCCCTGCCTCTTCCAGCTCTCCACATCCACTCCACTCTCAGGAGCACTGCCCCTGGCCTTGGTCCTGGTCGTTTCGCTTCCAATCTTGATTAATCTCTTCTTCTTCTTCTACTGTTGTGAAAGATGAAACGAGAGCAGTTAATCGGCAAAAAGATACTGGCAAAGAGAGAAAGAGAGAGCTGATAGGGGACTGATGAAAAGAACGAGAGTGGAGGGAAGAAGAGGAATTTGAAGAGTAGCCAGAGCAGCTGCTTGACTGGCTGGCGGGCAATATGGAGAAACAGACGAGGCTCGGGATGTTGAAGATCTCCACAATCGACAAAATGCACGCTTCTTCACTCCTTCACTCCTAGGATCACTCACAATCAGTCGCAGTCACCCAATCACCCAGTCATTCTCTCATTTCGACTACTCACATCACATTTTCCCTCTCCCCTCCTTGATCTCCCTGTTTTTCTGCATCTTCTCTCTCTCTCTATATATATATATATATTTATCTCTCATTCGATTTTATGCCACTCTAATCAAGCTAGGAAGCCAAGCCAATGTGTTTATCGTTTATCGATAGTCAATAGCATGTGCATTCATCCCCTCATCCCGCTCAATCGCTTTTTCTCCGAATGACTTCATTCCATCCAGCCTTATTTCCATCGCTAACGACTTTAGAAAATGCTCTCCCAATTCCACTTTACTCCCTTACACTCCTCTCATCTCGTATGTCCATGATCACTCTCTATCACCTTACACTCGCATATTTGCTCTGAAAAGTACGTGTCAAGATGCGCGCGACCTATGTATGACAGGAGTTTTCAATAGAGAAGTGGATAAATAAACTTGACGGACAAATCTGGGCGAATTGTGTGTGTTCGACTTCGCTATATTTCTGCATTGCCTAGATTCTGGTAGGATAAATGTGTCATTTCAGTTCGAAGATGTTGTTCATGAACACTCGGCCTCTGGATGAGTTGAATCAAGTGGAACGACGTCCGAGCAAATCCCCTTCACAGGCGGCGGCAGAGACGTCCAGCAAGATGCAGATGAAGCGACTGGCCATGTGCCTTCTGCTCTTCTACCTGCTCGTCTCTATCTTTCCCTGGTATACTCATTTATTATTTGACCACCATTATCGCTATGGCGTGAATTATTACGATTGATTTGCAGAAACTAATTTTAAAAAATGAAACATCGACGGGGGTAATAAAATGCGCGAAATGAATTCTTTAGTAAGAGATTTTGAAAGATAAACTTTCAAAAAAAGTAAAAGTTTGAATAATCTCAGAGTGTTGAAGTTTATAACCATGATCAGTTTAACAAAGCAACATCTACAACACATCAAAGCTCGAAAATTACTGTAACGATATTAAATTGCACGTGTATTCAATATTCACTTCTTGAAAAAGCTTGAAATGTATTGGAGTAATTTTTTAATGAAAACCTTTAGAGCAACTTTGGCAATAATATTTTCTCCAAGCAATGTTCTGTAGTTCAGAGCACAAAAATTGAGAAATTGCGATCTAGTGAGAGGTTAGAAGTTTGTAAACTTTTTCTCTCGAATTTCAGCCCCGCATATTTCAAAACACAATCTGAAAGACTATCCTCTGACCTTATGGTCTACACTATGAATTGCAACTGTTATAAATATTCTACTTGTGAATTGCCAAATTCAGCATCATAAACTACCCCGTCTCTCTAATGGCCCTCATAGTTCCTGTAGCTGCGATTATTTTGGCCCTGTGCAAAATGAAGGATGGCTCGGGAACCGATACTTGGCCGTTCACATTAATCGCCGTAAGCCATTCATTTGATTTATCATTGAAAGTTATGAACGTGTTTTTCGTTGAAGAAGATCAGCTAATTCTTATTTACAAGTGGATGAAGATTTGTGATTTCCGTGATTTTGTCATCCATAAATCTATTTTATTTTAGAAAAAAACAAAATCGTCTAATTTTAGGTATTCGGAATATTGTTGAAGATCGCATCTGTGATTGCGTACATCATGATCTTCCCTTCGAAAACGGATGAAAATTTGAAGGCGAGACAGCAAGGTGAGTGAAGGAAGAGGGTCATGTTGCTGATTGCAGAGAGGAATTGAGGAAGTGAAAAATTGACGACAATGCCGAGTGCAAAAGAACACTTGCAATGTTTCTGAAAACATAATGAAACATGAGAATCTGCGAATGAATTCTCGCTTTTTGAATAAGAGATTTCGAAAGATAAAATCATGATGATAATTTAGGTGGTCGCGATGCAAACAGCTCAAATTTGGCAGCTCACAAAATCTACTTCTTCATAATTTTGCTATTCATCGAACTATTCATTCTTCTAATGGGTCTCTGCCTTAAGTGGCATCTCTTGGCTTTCGATAACGACAAAAAATCGAGAAATCATAAGGTAAGACAATCAAAATAAAAATAAAAATAAACCCCAATAAAAAGCAATAACAGCGTTGAATAATTTGAAAATAAATCATTCCATGTTGAATTACATGAATGTGATAATTACTGAGTTAGGTATTTCTCGCCATGATTGATTCTATTATTTCATTCACTTTGAGAAATTCATGATTTCAGTCGAATGAAATGCTGAATATTGTTGCCGAACATTTTTCATCCTTCGCATATTTTATTCTCAATTTAAAAAAAAAATATGCCAATCAAAAACTCAAGCGTCTGCTAAATAATCCTGATTCGGCAAAAGCTTTCTGATCAGCCTAATATTCTTCTAGTTATCAGTTTTCAAATGGATAATGTAGCCACATTAATTTGGCATTGCGTCTTTTCGCAGCGCCCATATCATTTTTACAAAATTTGAGGAGAGTAAAGAATATTTATGAAGTAATGTGTCATTTTAGCGACTAGACTCGAGTTGACAATGGATTGATCCGTTCTACCTCCCTCCTGCAGTCCCAGCTGCCCTTTGCTCTGTTGCCATCCCCAGTTCACCTCTTCTCATTCTTCATTTCATTTTCATGTATTCGACAAACTTTTAGCCCTCCAATGTATAAATACAAAAATGAGCTTCTACCAAAGATGTATTATTATTTTAAGAAAATAAATGCGTTATTTATTCATTAGTTTAGAGTTTCCTTTGATATCAGCTATCTTCGAACAGAATGAATAAGCAATGTTTTTATTGAACAATCGACAAATTTTCGGAATGCATTTAAATTAAAAAAGTAAAATGAATAAATTAATTCAAGTAAGAAAAAAAACTAAGCAGTCGTGAACTGTATAAACTTTGCCTATACATATAGAACGTCTTTTCACATTTTACCATAATTTCAGATCAGTCTGTTGGCCCGTGATGATAGAGTACCATTCGAGTGCAGTTGCTTCGGGCCATGAGGTATAACTTGAATAACTTTGACTAATTGTGTCTTAGCCGGTGATATAGTGTTACTCTTCTAAAATTGCCCCTTTTTCTTTTATATGCATATGTACATGAACTACCTTGATCAATCCTCTCACTAAGAAAAACATGGTAATTATTTGGAGGCATGGTCCATATAGGTAAATAATGTCAACAATTATCTGAAAGTTTTTAAAATGCTTTCTTGGTAGAAAATTAAACTTATTCTAGTGTGGATCGATTTCTTCTGTTAGAAAAGTATATTGCTCAAGGTTTATTCAAGAAACAATTCCTAATTTTACAGTTGTTCTTTCTAACACATAACACGAAAGGGGTGTTTTGGTTCCTTGAAGCACGACTAGCCAAGTTCTATTCTCAAAAATTCAAAGCAACATTCATGTGCCTCATATCCAATGCAAAAAAACTATCGTTTATGTAAATAATGGTAAGGTCGAAGGATTCATTATTTAGAACGTTTCTTTAGGATATCTCAGCGCATATTTTCAGAATATACGTTGGTAAAACAGGACTTTCCATTTCTTTTGCTAGGCAATATGACAATTTGTTATTAATAATGCTTACGAGTATATAGTGTATCACATTGTCTAACAAAGATGCATGATCGGTGAAACATCTATCTGAAATATTCTAGTAAGTTCTCTCAAACTTCTAACTTTGGAGCTATGAAACTGGTTAATTTATGTTATTTTTCGTTACATCGTGAACAATTTTCATCGTTTCAAATGAATTCTTTCGATGCCATCGTTTGAATAAGAATGTGTATCCTTATCCACCAAAAACTTTGGTGGATAAAGATATAGCCTGGTAGATAACGACCGCCCTTCGACAATACCCTACCTACATATTCCCGTTTCTGATAGTCCCAAACAAAGCAAAAAAAATCGTATAGTTGAATAATACTTAAATCACTTGCTACCAATTCGCATAAAACCTAAACGTTATACATATTCATTCTCAACATAATATGGTGCAACATTGACCGGGCTAACTTACATGCACCATTAGCCATCGATTTAAGCGTCGTTCAGAATTTCTTGCATTTTGGCTCAGATTGCCATACGAATTAAGACACCGCTTTAGATAAATAAATGCGGTAATGCTAATTATCGTCTGAGCATAACTTGCTATGACCGGAACTATTACAGAGTAAAGACGCTAAAAATAATCTACATAATTGACATTAATATAATTTTTATTTGATAATATTCGTTTAACTTACATTCCATTGATAAAGAGCCATTACATATAATCGTATATTAGCAATATTAACAATATCAACGATTTGATAATTGTTCAACCAGACAATTGCAGAATAAATTAGTCGGGTGATACAGCCAAAAATAATATGAAATCCGGTCAATATCCAAAATATAACGGAAAATAGCTTAGTTATTTTTTCGTCACGGTGACTAAATTTAATCATTTCGCATCAAAACTGACATATGCATATGGAAAATTTCTAACAATGAAAATGCCCTAGCTCGATATATCGTAACTTCAGTCGAAACGAATCTTATGGCCATCATTAAGTATGTATCTTTAAGAGTAACAAATAAACCAGACAATAATATCTACAATTTCATTTATCAGTTGTCAATGCAAAATTTGAACTATATTAGGTTGAAGTCAACTTTCTATGTCAAATAAATTTAAAATAAAGCGGTATTTTAGTTATTTGGAAAAGTTGCGACAGAAAAGTAGAGACATTATGGCGAAATAATGTATGGAAAACTACAATAATACGATCCATACTATTTCACAAAACGTTGACACTTTTCTGTAGCAACGTAGATGATATTTCAAACGATTTGTTTAAGGTAGATAAATATTGATTGATACACGTGGCTAAAATTTTAAATTATGTTACCCCGAATCTGTTATAATCTTGACAGCAAAAAGGCATAACTTCATAATAGATAGTAAACGAAAACTAAAGTATTATCCTGCTTCAATGCATATATTGAAAATTACATCATAAAATAATAATGGTATAAAACTTACATGTATCGATGAGCAGATAAAAAAGAGTATATTTAGAATGAGTAAGATGACTATTAATTTTTCGAGTTGTGAAAAATTTTCACGTTTTCGAAATAACCGATACATCATAAATATGGCCATAAAAATCGATATTAATAAGATGCTATACAAAATGGCTTGGATTTGATATGCTATAGATGAATTTATTTTTTGAAGATAACATCGATATAAAACTATTTAACTAACCTGTACCAAATGTATCTCCATGAAATACGACAGTTTTCCACGCAATGATGAGTTTGTAAAGTAATGAATCTGATGTTAAAAATGCTAAAATAATAAATCGTTGCTGAGGCTTATTAAATAAAACAACGCGGAATAGTATGTAAGAATAAGTAAACTGAAAATTAATTCACCTTCACAAAAATCATCACCCTTTGCATTAGGTGTAGGTTTATGGCACCAAGACATTCGATTCTGCGAATTATTTCTCTAATGATAATAATAAATCTGTAGAATAACAATTTGAGAAAACTGATTCCAATACAGTACGATTTAGAAAGAGTAGCGCTTTAGAAACAGAAATGACAAAATTAGAGATGGACCGAGTAACAGTACAAGACGCTGCTTAGGCAATCAGCTTTGTATTTATAGTACTCACCTAACTTATAATTTAATGTAATTTCCGTTTAATACTCCAATTATGCCCGCTCTGCGTCTTGCGAAACTATTACCTCTACCATATAATTTAGTAAGAATTTTTCAAAGAAGGTCAATTTTCAAATTTGAACTTTTATTAATTTCAGGACTGGCAATTTAACTGAAGTGACAGTTCCTCCAACAATCGAAATCAAAACAACAACATCACAGAGTATCGACACTATCGACATTCGAACTCCTATTGAAAAACGAGTTCAACATTATCAAAAGGAGTTCGGCGATCAATACGAAATTCGATATGCAAGACTGGCTGCTCAGATATGCTTTTTTGAATTATTAGGAAGAAAAACTCATTTTCTTATCAAACTAATCTTTATTTATCCAATGATTTCTTCATCATCATGTCAAAAAGTTTCAGTTTTCATGAATCGATTAAAGTAGATTTCAGCATCCCAACAGAATCTGAGATTTACGCCGAAGAGTTGCAAAAATATGTTGAAAATCCGGAGAGTCATTATGTCAACAAACATCCAGCACCAAATATGCAGGATGGAAATATGCAAATTATCGATCCTAGGAGAGGATTTACGTAAGTTGATTTTTTGAATTCTGTAACCTCGATATTTTTGGAAATCTGTATTTTTATCGTTAATATGTTATATAACGTCACTTTTCCTTTTCTCTATAATTATATATTCATTCAACCAAAGATAACGACGACATGTCTGCAAAATGTAAAGAAGGTGTTCATTTTTAAATTAGTAGTTACGAAATGCGGAAGTCTCCGTTTGAAAATTAAAGGGAATGAAATCTCTAAAATGTCGGGCAAACATTCGCATCTTTCAAGAGTCGAAAGCATTTTCAAAACATAGTTATGACCAGAGATGTACGGACCCGGACCCGGACATTAATTAATGTCCGGGTCCGGGCCGGGTCCCAATTTTTACGGACCGCGTACATCTCTGGTTATGACCTTCAGATTCGGAGATATGGTTTATTATTGGGGATTGGAAAATGTAAATCTCACCGAGAAATTGCCGACGATCTGCATTTATTCTGTTACACAAGAAAATCTGGAGTTCTACAATTTAGGAAAAAAATCTTTAAGGCGCATTCTTTGAGTAACCAGAGAAAAATATAAAGAGCGGCTGGACAATTGCAAAAGTATTTCGAATCCAGATTCAACCCATATGGGTGGATATCTCCTTGGATTCTAATCATAAAAATGAGGAGACTAGGCCCCGCCCCCAAAAGTGGACGGGGCTAGGTGGGGGTCAACGTTGAGCATTTTCACGATTTGACACCCCTCAGGGGGCACAAAGAAAACTTTTTTGTTATAAGAGATTTTCGAAAAATTGAAAAAGGATAAATATGGCCATGGAATTAGGGCTGTTGCGGAATCTAATTAAAAAAAAATTCGGAATCGGAATCGGAGTTGAAATTCTCGCAGGATCGGAGTCGAAGTCGAAACTTCGTCGTCTCAGCTCTGATTGGTATTCTCAATAAACAGCCAACTAAAAATAAGAGTTTCATTGATTTTATACTGTGACACCATATAATATCCGGTAAAAAATATATAGAAAATTGTTAAAAATCGATTTGTCAGAACAGAAGAAATGGTGTGGTAGTAGAAATCTAACTATGAGATACATATGTGTCGAGCTAGTCATAATTGAAAATGAGACAGACTACAAATTTGTGGATTTTTATGATGAGAATTCTTACGAACCTTTGGACCCTACTTTATAAGACTTAGTTCATAGTTCGCGGGCTTTTTTGGAAAATAGTATGACTCAGACACAAAAAGCCCGCGAACCACGTCCTTCAATCCGCTGTGAGGAAAAAAGACATTTGTTGCACTCTGTAGATTTCTATTTTTCGACTTTTCACTTGAAATATGCGTTGATTTGTTTATATCGAAAATTCGTGTGATTCAGTTGGTTTTAAGTAGTCAAGCTTTAGCAAGATTTCTGTTTCATCGCTTGTATTTGATGAAGAAAGTTATGTCAACTAGACTAGTCATTCGCAATAATCCTTACACATTGAAAACATTTCTCTTAATAGCTATAGAGTTGCCAACTAATTGAGATGCAATAACCTAAGCTATTACAGAATGAGTTCCTAATAAGTATATTTCGTTATTCTCATCGAAAACTATTTTAAAGAATACTTATTTCAGTTGTAG
>LIAE01006469.1:433-16890 GCA_002287525.1 Diploscapter pachys | reverse complement strand
TCCCCTTTTTTCTTCTTATCCTACACTATTTCTGCTTTGGGAACAAAGTACTCACTTTTGGTAAAAAAGTACTCACTCTTGGTAACAATGTGCTCATTGCAAATCTTTGGGAACAATGTACTCACTCTTGGTAACAAAGTACTCACTCGTGGGAACAAAGTACTCGCAGCCTAAATAGGAATAGTGTAGGGAAAGCACATGTTTATTTTCTTAAAATTCAAAAGCTTATAAATTGATCAAATACGTACATTTTAAAATGATGACTATCTCCTTCCAAATGACATCTTATTTTTGTTGCAGGAAATCGAGTCGTCTGTTCGTTTCTCCGATTCGCCCGTTCATCAACGCTCCGCGAAGCCTCACGAATCGAAGTGTGTTTTTAAGTGGGCCTACTCCAGCCAAGCCGCCGTGGCCCAATGCTCCGACCAGTGTCTTCTCGCGGATCAATGCGAAACTACGGTAAGAGTTAATTCATTCATGAACAGGCCTGCAAATAAATAACCGCAATCGTGATTGTGGTGCGATTGGCATTTTTCAGAAAAAGAAAGTTGCAAGTCTGTTCATGAAGATGTTTTCTAATTCATAAACGAACATGCCAATGAGATTCGACCCTGAAAAGAACCCCTTGCAATCAGAAATGAGCTGTCCTCGTTTTCTTTATCCACTTTATTATTGATCAGGAAAAAGATATTGGACCTACTTTTATTGAGGCTCAGTCTTTCCATCGCCGAATTCGATTGGCTCACACAATATTATTATCTGAAAAATATAATTTTAAAAATCATAGCTAAAATAATTAGTTTCAGTGCTTTACCTCAACCGGATGTGGTTCCATGCGTCGCTTTGGATCGAGTTCCTTTAGGTCTTCCTCCTCCTCGTCCAATAATGGCGGCTCCATCGGCGGCGGCACGCTCATTAGCGGAGGGCTGCGTGGAATCGGGCAGGGAAAACGAGGACATAAACAGCAGGTCGGTAGGAATAAAACGACAACTCTTCAAAATTAACGTGTAAAATATCCTAAGATTGCACAAAAGTCGCTCATTTCAGTTTGTCGTGCCCTCACCCGTTCAACAACAGCCAGTTTATGGCTCCTATGGCTATTGAATCGTCTCCCTGTCTGTCCGAAGAGCCCTTTCCCTCCTCGCCCCCTTCCCAGTTCAACTTCGTCTCGCCCTCCCCTCCCTCCTTCTTCATCAATGACTACAACCTCTCTACCGTTTCCCTCGATTCATTCCAAGAGCCTTTCCTCCACAACTTCTCGCAGAACTCTCCAGACGACTCCAGCTACAACCATGAACTGTAAGTTTGTTTCCTATTCAAAATGGCTTATTATTTTCCTCGTTCAGTTTGGACATAAGCAAGCCTCCCTCGTTCTTCGACCACTTGGCGCAGTCTCCCGAGCCATTCGCCTACATCGACAACATGATCGAAGAGGTGCGCAGCGAGATCCTTTCCGAATCCGGTGGCTCCTCTTCCGAGCCAAGTCCTCTACAAGAAAACGTACAGTCCATTCTACCCTTTCATTTTTTATTCGCTGAGATTAACGATGCTTGGATTATTCAAAGACTTCTAAAAAAACTCGACTCACAAAGAATAGTCGAGAGAGCGCAAGCGGACTCAAATTTTTGAAGCGAACTTTATAAAGCGACTTTTCGTCGTCACCTATGCATTCCTCGAAACTAAAGCAGTTTCAAGCTGAAATTTCATATGCGAAATCACTCGCGTCCTCTAGAAAATAGTATGCCATATTGAGAGAGAAAAGGGCACGTTTTCTTTCTCTCTTGAAGCATATGCATTATGTTTCTGCGGGTCTAATCTTTGAGAAGTCTGGTTTCAAAGTCTCCACATTCCGCTCATAACATATTTTTCATTCAACCGCCAATCTTTCAATTTCAGCGTCAGTCTCCTGCCCCAGCTTCAGTCCAAGCTGCAATTCCCCTGATCCTGTCTCCCAACCACCCTGTGTCGATCGTGGGCGATGACGGTCAGATGTACAAGGTCGTGCTCGAGCCAGTCCATCCCGCCTCCATCAAGTCCTCTCCCTCTCCAGCTCCTTCCAGCTCATCTGCTTCTTCTTCTTCGTCTTCTGTTCCATCTCCATCTTTCGCTGCTGTCTCTGCATACTCAAGAAAGAGAAGACCGAAATGCCTCGAGAATGTAAGTCATTCGAAATGAATTTTATTAACTTGTATAGAAACCTTCCCAGAAACGTTTACTTTTTTCGAGCCTCTCTAAATCTCTCCTTTTCTAATGCGAGTCTTCTCCTCTCATAGGAGTGCGGTGTAGTGGATAGCGAGTTTGATTTTTGCCCTTATCCTGGGCGATAAGCTAGAAATTTTTAAAAAGAGAACGGAGAGAAGCTCGAAAAAGTAAACGCTTCTGAGAAAGTCCCAGAGTATCAAGTGAAGCATAATTGCTCAGATTTGATTTTTTTCATTTTGGTATTGAATTGCTATTGAAATTTGAATTATCATTATCTAAGTCGGAATCAGAATTCAGAACAAATGGATGAAAATGCGTAATAGTACGTAAACAAAAGTACGCAGAGCGAGGCGCAAATTATTCCTCGTTTTCAATGAAATTTTTTTGCATTACTTTTTTTGAAGAAAAGTCTGCTTTTCTCACTTTTCGTACTTTCGCTTACGCCTTTTTTGCGTTATATTTCATTCACTTTTTACTCCATTTGAATAAAAAGATAAACAATTTTGATAAAAGCGTGAGCACTAATTGACACTCGTTCAGGTTCCCAAGCCGAAACGTGCAGTTGCTGTGTGCCTGGCGAGCATGTCCGAGGAGGAAATCTCTGAGAGAAAGAAACTGCAGAACAGACAGGCCGCGCAGAAGTACAGAGAGAAGATGAAACTCATCAAAGCTGAAGAGGAACAGGTAAAACATTTATAAATAAAAAATAATCAGATATTTAGTTTGAAAGAAAAATCGGATTCGAATTTTCATAGTCACGTAGACAAAATGGCTTCTTGAATAATTCTAGTTTGCTCACTTCATCCATTTCTAAAATGCATTCACCCCTTGTGTAACTAGGTTAAGATAGAGTTGGACACCATGCATGTTGAATTACAGGGTGTGCAAAGAGTCAACCGTCTTTACTAACAAAATTGAGACTGCAAAAATCTAAAATCTATGAAGAAATGAAATAAAATTGCGCAGATAAATGGCATTGGTAGAGGAAAAGGTAGTATTCAAGCTTTCAGGGCACTTTAGTTATCACTATTCAAGTGATCATTTATAAAAGAGGATCGAAAGCGATCCAGACTTTTTGCGCACCCTGTATGCAAACTCTACTCGATAGTTTAATCACTTGGGAGTAATATAATGCTTATCCAACTTCATATGCTACTCTAGTTACAAGATGTGGATAAACTTAAAAGAAAATGGGTGAATTAAATGAATTATTCCACGAGTGATGGGATCAAGTGACGAATTACTTATTCAAAAAAGGAAAAAAAATTGATAAGCATATTGGAAAGTTGATTGCTTTTGCTGAAATTATGATACACCATAGAACAATCTTATCTTCTGATATAATTTGATAAAACCTTAAAACTAGTTCAAGAAATTGAAGGGAGAACTTGATTCATTTCTATTTCAAATAACATAATAAATAATTGATTTTAGGAATCCGAACAGCTCGAGTCCCGCAATGCCTATCTGAAGGAAGAGGCAGAACGACTGCAGAAGGAGATTGCCGATCTGCGTGCGATCATCTTCTCTAGCATCGGCAAGACGGAAAATGCGTGAATGACGCCACAATCAGACAATTGGCTGCTCTTCTTGCACTCCTTATTCCAATTTCCATCGCATAATTATGTTGGCATTAGCTCCATTTTTCCTGAAAATAGCATCACCATTTTGTGTGACTTTAATGAGATCATTATTTCATTCAAGTTTCTACATTTTTCCAAACGCCGTTTCTCCCTTTGACACCATTTCTATCCAAAATCTGCGACAAGATGGATTTGCTTAATTTTAGAAGAGAGCATCGGTGAGTTGGTTAGGAAATCTGCCATGTGCACATACTACGATGAAATTAGCCAAATTTGCGTCTGTGTAGGGGAATGGAAAGGGGGAAATGCTATAGACGAGGGGGACTCGGCGATGCAATCGCATCATTATTCGATGAAGGGTGACTGATGTGATACAGCATTTCTTCTGACTGACTGCTTATTACAGTCGGCTTTCACCGATCACCATTCCTGGAAAGGGTGGAGTGCATCGATGCATTCTACACAGAATTCAAGAGTCCTTGTCTTGTTGCTTTCTGTTTATTCGCTATCCTCCTAATTTCCTTTTCCTTGCCTTTTTCTTGGCTTCAAAATGTGTAGCTTATCCCCCCATATATCCATTTTCATCTCTTCATCATGGCTCTGTAGCCAAATTCTCATTTGTTTTGGAGTTCTCTTTCCACTCATTTAGGAGGCTAAAAATACCACCTCATCTTCGTTTCTTCAGGCTCGAAAAGTTTTAATTATCCTTCCCCAAACATTTATTTATCATTTACTCATCTATTCTTTATTTTATCCCCATTATCAACGGACAGACATTGGAGACGATTCATCCTTGTTCCATCTTTTTATCTGTAGTTATCGTTCAAATATTCTCATTTAATTATCTCTTCTTTAGTTAGTTTAATCCAGTAATTCCCCAATTTTTCGTAAATTCTCGTGTAACTTACTCGTTTGTTTCGGTACAAATAAACATAGATCAATTACGTTTAGATTCCTACACATTAGATGTTTGAAATATATCGCTTTCTGTTCCCAATACACTATTCTGCCTCGTAGAAATACCTAAATTGATCGTCACAACAAAATGTCAGTAAACGCTGTGAATCAATCTTAATCTGATTCCGAATCAGACCTACCTGCCTATTTTCATGTCCATTCAGCCTTCCTCATCGAATTAACAACTCGTACCTCTTGTTATTTTCTTCCCTTTCCCTGTAATAGCACTCGATGATGCAACCTGCCTACTCGAGTTTATCTCTACTTCTTTCAGACGGAGACAAAGTGATGCCTCTTCTTTTCTCCTTTTATTATCCATCTCATCTCCTCAAATTGCGAAATATTGAATTAATTGTCGTCGGGCGATAAAAAGCGTAAAAGACGGAACGCGTTATTTCATCTTTTTCTTTTTACTCATTCAGATTCTAGGTACAATCAGTTTTGCAAAATTTATAGTTTTCTGGAATTTCCTACCCAAACTTATGACTTTCGATGCAACTAAGATATTCATGCAGAAAAAATAAAACAAAATAATCATTTTTGACCGAAAAAGCTAACAGAAGGAGCTTGCAAAATGAGCGCGTTTTTCCAATATAAAACGCCTGCGAACACGCAATTCCTGACAAAATATTCCGGTGAATAACCATTCTTACGGGTAGTGCATCGATTCTGATAGTGATCTTTCGTGAACACCAACTTTCAAGGGGACTTGCTTCTATTTTTGGGTTTCACATAACCACTTTGTATTCTCTGCTGCATTTTGCAGAGGGGAGAAGGTTGCGGCCCCTAGAAATACTCGAAATATTCTAGACGGCGTAGCATCTTTGTCTCTTTTGTCTGGTTTATTTTCCTAGAGGGGAAATTCCTCCCGTCTGTATTGAAGCATGGGGACGTAATGATATATTTTTACCACGTGAAAAAGAGGGAATTCAACAAAAAATAGCAACTAAAAGGCGCCTAACATCGAAGTACGGTAATTTGGAAATAGCATGGTGCAGACTCGTCCCGTTCTGATGCATTGAAATCTGCAAAAGTTTCGCAATCAAAAGGTCTTCGTTAATATACATGACTGAGTGATTTTAGAGTTTAGATATGGTATTCCGCTCATTTTGAGAAATGAATTGCAGTCTGTTGATCATAGACAAATGTGTCGGGCACCGGAAATGGAATTTCTATAATAGTTGTTGTTGTTATTGTTGGCATCTGTGTTTCTATATATTTATATTTATGCGATGACGACTTACTGTGCAGTTTCATTTCCCTTCCCCATTGTTTGCGTCCTGTAGTCAGCCCTCTGCTTGCGTCGTTGCATCCGTTGTCTCGAACGAACCCGCTTCTCACCCAACTCGTCAAGACGAGCGACAGAGCAACAGCCTCCCTCCCTCCCTCCCTCCCTTTCCTTACCTTCTTTACTTCAGCATTTCTCATTACCTTTCCTATCTTACCTACTCCCTCTTCTCATTTACAGCTGCTCTCTGCAGAATTTATGAGATCTCACTTCTCACTCGCTGAAAAAAGGTGCAGATTACTTTTATATCATTTCGTACTTTGACAAGTATTTATTGACTTTAGAAAAACGATGAGAACTTATGCTTTGTGCGAAATAGCAGCCGCATTAAGTGTCGCAAAATGCTATCATTTTGTGGAATTTTACAAATTTTGACACTAATTGGCCGATCATTCTCGTAACATTTGATTTGTCGAATTTATACTTCATTATCTTCACTGTTGAAATTGGATAATTTACGTCTTATTTTGTTCTTGTTGCGCATTGTTATCGTCTTTGTGACATTATTGTATATTCCCAGGAGAGATTGTGAGAAGAATGAATGAACGAAGGTGGAGATGCTAGACGCAACAAAGTATCGTTCTTTGTTAGATTCAGATCCATAGTCAAAAGAGATTGATGATTGGATTTTGAACGAATCTGGGAACGAGGGAACGCGTTGAGAGGTTGAGCACAAAGAGAAGGGGTGCTTGTGAGCGAGGGAAGAGGAGGAGGAGGAGGAGGAGGAAATGCAAGTCACAAATCGAGCCAATTCAGTCCGAATGAGTGTCCCTGTACCTTGCTCTTCTGCAAGCATCCCCATCCTCATATGGCCAATCATCTAATCGCCTTCAAATGTGATGTGAGAGATGTGATTACATCTCCAAAATAGTCCTTGTTCTTGTGAGTTCTGCAGCTGCTCTGCTCTGCTCCGTCTGTCCTGTCGCATTCCACCCCACCCCCAATCAAATCGTAGTCTTCATTAATGACTTCATTCCCTGTTCCATCGCGTGCATTCGCTCTATTTTCGCATCGTCGAATGTGTCCATTTCACAAATCTCATTTCTTTATTTTCCACTCTCGAATCTGCCAATTTTCCTATTTATCAATGCGTTCCAGAAAATAGTTAGGTTTTAATAGATATTTATCAGAAATTGGAAAAAAGGATTTTTTTCATCATATTTTAGAATAAACTATTTTTCATAGGATATTAGATCATTATCGTAATCTTTTCTAATGTCCTTCCGTTAACCGGAAATGTTCCATACATTTACTGAATCTAAAATGGAAGTTGCAGCGTTATCATCATTTAGACATAATTCAATTAAGCTCAAATCTTTTGCGATGAAATTCCTAAATTATTAATTTCCGTTTCATTTATACTTTCTTCGAATATCTATCACCATCCTGCTTAACACAATTCCTGTCATGATTAATTTCGAGTCATGCTTTATCATTATGTTTGCATTCTATAATTATCGAATTCGTGAATTTCTCGTCATTCGCGTTTGTTGATGTTTACATCCTAATAATACTTTCCATCTGCAGGTAATATCTACGAATGGCATCTTTCACTGCAGTTCTTCTATCATCAATTGTTGTCATAGTTGTCGGTGAGTTCGTTTCTAACATCAAAATGCGATGAATAAGATGTAGGAAAATCATGTACTTGGACTGCATATTAATTTGCAATGATTTTTCTTCGATGCTTCTGTTTCTATATTCATTCAGGGGTTGATTAGAGATTCACACCTCCAAGCTAAAGTTTATTTTGTCTGAGTAGAATCTATGAAAGATATGCGGAAGGGAATAATTTAATGACGTAGAAAGTGCATACTTTGAATTCACATTTCAGTATGTAATTGATTAATCTTTTTAAAGTTCATATGACATCTAAATTTAAATGGTGATTAATTCATTCAATTAGTATGCCGTAATTTAAATATATTGAGAAAAACCTCCAAGAGAAAGAGATTTAAATAGTTCTTAAATTTAGTTCAAAAATCCGAATCAAACCCAGTCACGATGGAACAACCTGAAGATTCAGCCACATGTTCACCCAGTTATCGACGACAAATGCCCTGCATATGTTGCAAGGTAGCAATAGACTTCGAGATAATTCGACATGAGCATGTTTGCAGAAGGATTGCTGGTACACAATTGCCTCTGCAGCCTCGCATGAACTTGGACATATGCCTGGGGAGGCTGGTGAACAAGAAGCCTTGGCCACATTGCGACTTATCAGGGAATGCATGATTGAAGAATGCGGTGATATTTGTACGAGGTAAGTAATTAAGACTGAAATGTTGCAAAAAAAAGTCCTAAATAGGTTTGAAAGTGCTTCATTAGAATCACTGCAAATTTCATCTAGGTTTCACGAGAGCAAATAAGAGTAGCTATGAACATTTTAAGCGTAATCGATTTATAATGTAGATTGCTAGTCAATTTACCTACATTAATATAATTAAAACTTGACATCTTCTTATACAGTAGCAAACAATGTATTGGCTCGCCTTAATATACGATTCGATTTTAATCCAGAACTTGAACTTATCCGATTGAGCTGAAACTCGGAACATTAGCATATCTTACATGTATCCTTATGTTTGCAAAGTTTAGCACAATCTGATAAGTGGAGAGCTGAGCGTGCGAACAGAAATCGGTACAGATATGAGAGGCTAACTCAATAATTTGGTCCTCCACTATTTCTAGAATCGTACTAAATTTTAGATAATTTGGAAAAAGTAACTTGATAATGGTCGATACTGAGAATCAAATTTGTCCCCGAAATTCGAGATTAATGTTATGTATTTAACTCTGAAAACCTATAGATTCGGAATGAGCACAGATTCACCATTCACTATTCTAAAATTTGTTAATTGAGATTGAGAGATTGCAAGAAATAGTACGAAAATACCAAAGCAATCAAAGCACTTCTCAATGTTTACAATAATTTTCCTCGTTACAGAATGAGACCGATTCTGTTGTGATGATCTGCCTTCCCTCCATTTCACAGTCGAGCCGAGAGTCGTTCATTCAGTCGAAGAGCTATTCGTTGCCTTCTGCCTTCCATTCCTTCTCTTCTCAATTTGCCCTCATCCATTCGTTCATTTCCCTTCCCGATTTAATTGTCTGGTACAAGCATTCAACCATGCACATACAAAGCAGTATATAAATCGTTAGATTGTTGATTGTTAATGAAGATAATTTTATTGTCGGCTGTAGTACATTTGCCATAATTTCATCGAATCTCATGCAAAATTGCATCTATTATTAATTAATTGCACCATTATTACTAGATAATTGAAAACGAAAATTATTAGCGACAAATCATCGATATTTGATGAGCAATAAATCGAGAGTAGAAGAGCTTCTTTGTTGCATAGAAGTACCCATATTTGATGATATTGCATGGCTTGAAATAGTTGATACAAAGTTCGTGATTTTATAGAGAATTGAATAATCAATTCAAGAAATCTGGAGCGGATAGATTTTCCAAAGGAATGCTTTGGATCGAGATTAGAGTGTCGTTGAATTTAGTGTCTTCTGTGTTCGCGTAGAAAGGAGTGAACTTGATGCTTCGATCATTTGGCAGAATGAATGTGTCATTGTTGGTTCTGATTCGTAGTCCCTGTATTCCATACGAATCAAGCAGATCGAATATGAGCTGTCCAATCGTGACATCGTCTACAGAGGCTGCCTGCACTTGCTCCATCTGCTCCTCTGTCAACTCTCTTTTCATTCTTCTTCTTCGCCTTCTTCTGTAATATATCGGCGATTTCTCCATTTCCATCCAGTTCATCTTGTCCTTTCTGATTCGCCTCATTTTCTTGAACTTGCTGTACTGCGTCTTGGCATGGTTCATTTTGTTATAGATAATGTGCCGTGGGCGGAGATAAGGCGATTGCGTCGTGGTGGTTGTTGTTGTCAAATTGTACTGCACGTCGCCAATGCTATTGCTCTGCACAGCTCCATCAACGAGATGTCGATAAGGCGAAATTTCAGAATACAGCGGGCTGATCGCCTAAATCACATTTCCGTACTTCTAACGAAAATCGTTGGAAAAAGACACGATAAAAATCATTTCACATTGAAATAAATTTTGTTGATATGTCGTAGTCATTTTAAAGTTGATTTTAGTATATCGTTTCAAAATATTTTAGTCACAATGAAGAGGGAAAATTCGTTGATGAATGAAAGGCAAGATTTGCTAGCTAAAATAATTTCCAAAATTTAGCTGTACTTCATAACAGGATAAAAAAAAAACAATTGAAGGGTTGGGAAATAAAAAGAAATCACTTACCCCAGCCATTTTGACTAGTATCTCGTTCAAATTGTGCTCCATCGTGACCAAGTTGTGGCTGAGTTCATCCAGAAATGGAATAGGTGCAATAATTGAAGGACGTGTTGTAGTCGCTAATCTAGGAGGGGCACGACGAATTTCTGGTGGATTATAGTCTGTAAAATGTAATGAATAGCTTTAGAAACGGAGTATTTAGTTAGTGTCAATGGCCGACTATTCGAGACCAGAGGTGTACAAAAATCAAATTTTTGATTTGCGTTTGCGTTTAACACAGTATTTATTTAACTTTGTGTGTGCGTTATGAAAAATATCATAAAATTTTCGTTTTGCGTTAGTTAATAACGTGTTACCACCTTTGTACACCCTGCTCGAGACAAAATAACGACGCGAACATTTATTGCACGAGAATTACTGCGCTGTTTGCAACGTACTTTACGAAATCGCATCAATTCAAATGGATAACTTTGACGACTATTTGAAGTTACGCAATGAAACTTGGCATATCCGAATTTCTGTATCGTTTATTCTGTCTCAAATATTCGACCATGGACAAAAGATCTCACGGTATTTAACGATATCGCCGTCCATTTGAGCTGACCGAATAGAATTTGCAAAATGGCGGAATTTTCGTCCAGAGAAAGTTTTCGCTTTTCGATACTGAAAACTAAATACTGTTAACCTACGAAGCCTAAGATTATATAATCACTGAAAATAAATCGTCAATAATTCCATAAATCAATTGTTTCCCTATGATTTTATTGTCTCAATATCGTAAACTAGATTTCTCAGAATTTCACTAAATAGATTACTGACTGACTATCATCTTATTTCAACATTAACACATCACTTATTCTCGATTAATTTAGGGAAGTAAATAATAATAATAATCTTCATCCAAATCTCCTTTAGATTTTGGAATAGCCTAAAAGTAATTTACCTTTATTAGATCACTCTTCAGTGATGGGTAAACTCTCTCGGGTTTATGTATTCGCAATTTCCTAATTCGTTTGACCATCCAGACTCTCTTCTTCTGCTTCGATCTCAGACTTCTCGGCCTGTAGATGAGCACCTTGGGCACTTCATTTGCTTTCATTTTCTGCATTGAAATATTGTCAGAGCCGAGCATTGTCAAGTCATTGATATCCTTGTCGCGAAATGGGTGGAATGATGGAATAGGAATCGGGCGGAAGGTTATATCGCTGTATGGAGTGGGTCGACGAACTATGGATAATTTGAATGAAGATGATGAAGGCAAGGATGCTGATAGTAAAGCTACTATGTAAAGTAAGATAAGGTAGAAATATAGCATAGTTCAGTGGCTAAATCACTCGAGACATTAGTGGAGAATGAATAATTATGGCAAAAATTAAAGGTGAAAGTGACGAAAAAATGAGCGGAGAATTGGAGAAAAAAACGGCGAGATCTGCGAGATCGATTAGATTTGATTCAAGCTTTGATGAGTTGTTGATAAACCTCAGCTAGGTTCAAGCTTATTTGACCAATGGTAATCTTAAACTGTTAGTCTTTACGAAATATTCCATTATTAATTGTGATTCTTTTCCAGTAAATGCGTATGATATTTATTACCTTTTTCCCGACTTGCACGCCCTGTGCGAGATGTTTTTGCCTCTTCCGCTAAGCCTCTTCATTCCTCAATCCTTTTTTTTTTTGGATTATTCCACTTTCTCTTCCCGTCCCGCTCCCTCATGTAGCAGCGATAACGATCCATTCTCTATCCACTATCCATTTCTTCTTTACCTCCTGTCTTTTGCCCTATTCCCATACTTCGCATTCAGGTTCGTCTCCATTTGAAAAATTCTGAATTACAGGATTCACACAACAAGACATTGTCAATATGATATTGAAATGTATACATAAATCGTGAATGTAAATGGTAGCAATGAAAGTAATGATAAATGTCACGAAATTGTACATTCTAAACTCTAAATTACACTACAATCTATAAATCGTTTGACGTTCATACATGTATGAAATGAAGAAATAGAATGAGGGGGAACGATAGCTGCGTACAAAAGTGTGCCATTACGCACAAAATTTTTTTGTGCGCAATGGCATACACCCGTTTCCCCGCTGACTTTCTATGCACACATAGTCGTGACGCGCATTTCTCGCAAGACGCTTTTTAATACCCGAACTGTCACTTCATTTGACCGATACAATATAATACCCCGATCATGCTCGAGAAAATGAGCCGTCTAGGAACTTTGTTATTTTCCATCTGTAGAGGTTTGCTTTCCATATTCTCTACTTCATCCGTCTATTCATTTACCTATAATTCTTACTTCTGCTCTATCCGTTAATGAATTGGGCCAATTAAGATGCGCTCCTGCTTTCGATGTTTGAATGCATTCAATTTGACGAGTGCTATGGAAACAGATCTAAATTGCTGAAAGAAGATTTGCGGATGCAGATGATACAATTCCTGAATGATACACTACAATTCCCTCCTAGAAATTGTTTGAGCCAGAAATTATTTCTATCATCGATTTGCTATTGAACCACTGAGAATTGGCTTTTTGTATTCCACACCTACTTTTTGAGGAGAGTCGAGAAGGAAGGTAGGGAAAAAGAAAAAAGTGGATGTGGAATACAGGAGGCCTTCTGAATGTAGTATGAAATTCTGATTCATGCACTATTATTTTACCTAAAATTTATATTTTATGCTAACTTTGAACAGCCTTTTAAACGCGCGTCGTGTTGTACGAGAATCTCATGCATTGTGCAAAATGCCGTATTGCACGAACGAGTGTTTACAAGGATGCTCAATTATTTTTGTTTCATTTTATTATTTTAGATATTATTTTAATTGGAATAAAATGCCGGAAAATTGGGAGTATTTCAACGTCACAAGCAGGGTTACAGCATTTTGGGTAGGAATGGAATCTAAACATAAGAAACATTAGAAATTAGTAAAATTATCCGAAATTTAACAAAAAATGAAGCCCTACATTATTATTTGCAGGTCTTTTCTGAATCCGGTATGAAGCATGATCGAAATCGGCTAGTGATCAGAATATTGGCACATTAGTCTATCAAGACTAGCTTGTCTTCCGACGGAGTTTCTTCACTCAAACTAATACTTTGTAAGTAGTAGTATTGTTTCAATTACAATAGTCCTAATTTTCAGATATCCATAAGGTGATTTAATAGGATAATTGGTGTACGTAGACTGTATTCTGACATCAGTAATGTATAAATTTAATTTTATTAGATAAGATACTACACTTTGATATCAGCTATCTTCGAACAGAATGAATCAGTAATGTTTTTATTGATCATTCGACAAATCAGACAAATTTTCAGAAAGCATTTGAATCGATAAAGTAAAATGAATAAATCAATTAAAGTAAGAAAAAAAACTAAGCAGTCGTGAACTGTATAAACTTTTCCTATACATATAGAACGTCTTTTCACATTTTACCATAATTTCAGATCAGTTTGTTGGCGCTTGATGAGAAAATATATCCGGATGCAGTTGCTCCGAACAATGAGGTGTAAATTAAATAACTTTGACTAATTATTTCTTAGTAGATGATGTAGTAGTGTTGATCTTCTAAAATTGTCCCTTTTCTTTTGCATGCATATGTACATAAACTACCTTGGTCAATCCTCTCACTAAGAAAAACAGGGGAATTATTTGGAGGCATAGTCCATATAAGCAAAGAAATTCAAAAATTGCCTGAAAGTTTTTTAATGCCTTCTTGGCAGAAAATTAAACTTATTTTAGTGTGGATCCATCTCTTATGTTAGAAAAGTATACTGTTCAAGGTTTATTCAGAAAACAATTCCTAATTTTACAGTTGCTCTTTCTAAGCACATCACGCGAAAGGGGTATTTTGGTTTCTTCAAGCACGATTAGCCGAGTTCTATTCTCAAAATTCAAAGTAACATTCATGTGTCTCGTATCCGACGCAAAACTGATTATCGTTCATGTAAATAATGGTAAGGTTGAAGGGTTCACTATTTAGAACGTTCCTTTAGGATTTCTCAGCGCATATTTTCAGGATACATGTTGGTAAACAGGCCTTTCCATTTCTTGTTAGTTAATATGAAAATTTGTTATTAATAATGCTTACGTATAGATAATATATCATACGGCTTAATAAATATGTATCGGTCAAACATATGTCTAAAATATTCTAGTAAGTTCTCTCAAACTTCTAACTTTGAAGCTAAGAAACTAGTTAGTTTATGCTATTTTTCGTTGAATCGTGAACAATTTTCATTGTTTCAAAAAATTCTTTCGATACCATCGTTCTTTTGGGTAAGAAGGTTTCAAAATATATCGAAGTTAAAAGATTAAGAGAGCATCCTACCTATTTTCTCTTCAAAATCAATGCAAGAGCGATATAGTAGAACAAAAATACAACTATTTGTTACCAGTTCGCATAAAATCTAAACGTTATATATATTAATTTTCAACATAGTATGGTGCAACATTAACCGGGCTAACTTACACTCGCCATTAGCCATCGATTTAAGCGCTGTTCAGAATTTCTTGCACTTGAGCTCAGATTCCCATACGAATTAAAACACCGCCTTAGATAAATAAACGCGGCAATGCTAATTATCATCTGAGCACAATTTGCTATGATCGGAACTATTGTAGTGTAAAGATCCTAAAAATTATCTACCTAACTGACATTAATCATTTTTCTTTTGATAATATTCGCTTAGCTTACAGTCCATAGTTGAAAAGTATTCCATTGTTCAAAAGTCGCTACATACAATTGTATATCAACAATGTGAGAAAAGCTCAACCAGTCAATTGCAAAATAAATTAGTCGAGCGATACAGCCAAAAATAATATAAAATCCGGCCAATGTCCAGAATATAATGGAAAATAGCCGAGTTATTTTTTCGTCACGGCAACTAAATTGAATCATTTTATACCGAAACCGACATATGCATATGAACAAATTTTTAACCGTGAAAAGGTCCTAGCTCGATATATCGTAACTTCAGTCGAAACGAATCTTATGGCCATCATTAAACATGTATCTTGAAGAATAACAAATAACTGATACAATAATTCCTACAATTTCATTTGTCAGCTGTTAATGCAAAAATTGAACTATATTAGATTTAAGTCAACTTTATATGTCAAATAAATTTAAAATAAAGTTCTATTTTAGTTATTTGGAAAAGTTGCGGCAGAAAAGTAGAAACATTATGGCGAAATAGTGTATGGAAAACTACAATAATACAATCCATACTATTTCACAAAATGTTAACACTTTTTGTAGCAACGCAGATATGTTAAACGATTCGCTTAAACTGTAGATAAATATTGATTGATACACGTGGCTAAAATTTTAAATTATGTTACCTCGAATCTTTTATAATCTTGGCAGCAAAATCGAGAAGCTTGATCATAGATAGCAAACGATATCTAAAATATTATCATGTTTTAATGAATATATTGAAAATTGCATTATAAAATAATAATAGTATAAAACTTACAATTATTAATGAACAGATAAAAAGGAGTACATTTAGAATGAGTAAGGTGGCTACTAATTTTTCGAATTTTGAAAACTTCCCAGGTTTTCGAAATAACCGATACATCATAAATATGTCGATAAAAATCGGCACTAATGAGATGCTATACAAAATGGCTGTGATTTGATAATCTATAGATGAATTTATTTTTGAAGATAATATCGATATAAAACTATCTAACTAACCTATCATATTAAATTGATCTCCACGAAGTATGATAGTTTTCCATGCAATTATGAATCTGTACAGTAATGTATCTGATGTTAAAAATTCTAAAATAGTAAATCGTTACCGAAGTTTATAAAAAAAAATAATGCAGAATAGTATGTAGGAATAAGTAAACTGAAGCATTAATTCACCTTCACAAAAGTCATAATCCGTTGCGTTAGGCGTAGTTCTATTGCACCAAGACATTCGATCCTGCGAATTATTTACCTCTTATATATAATTTCATAATGTATTTACCTCTTATATATAATTTCATAATGTAATTTTCCCCAAATGACATTTTGAAAAAAATCTGCTCCGACGGAAAAATCAATTCGGATGCGCTGATCACGAATCTGAAGTCGGTTTTCAAAAATTTCGCTCGGTAAGCTCAGGAAAATTAGGTAAAGTTGAA